>JAKCPB010001055.1:0-176722 GCA_021442155.1 Cymbidium sinense
CCCTAAAACCCTATACCTGAAACTCTAAACCCTATACCTTAAAATCCAAAACCCCAAACCCTAAACCTTAAAACCTACAACCCTAAACATTAAACCCCAAACCCTAAACCCTAAACCCTAAAACCTACAACCCTAAACATTAAACCCCAAACCCTAAACCTTAAAACTTAAACCCTAAACTAACCCTAAACCCTAAGAATGGGTAGAACCTTGATGGCCGGAACGTCACTGTCAACTAGGCTTAGTCTTGATCTGGTGGTGGAGGTGAAGGCAGAGGCGAAAGTTATCACTGGTGGTGGGGGATCTAGAGGTGCTAGTGGATATGGAGGTGGTGGTCAGAGCAGTGGTGGTTATGGAGGTGGGAGCAGAGACGAAGGTTTCAGTTGCGGTGGTGGCAGAGGGAGAGATTGGGGATATGATGGTTGATCCTGCTACTTGTGAGGTCATGGATTCTCGATAGAACTGAGAAATTGAAAATGTTCGATCCGACCGCCGCTTATGGACTTTATCTTTATAGTAGAGATAGTTCTACTTATCTAAGGATTTTTATTTGCTCTATGGGTGCTCATTTTTTATCAATGTCATCGCTTGTGTCTTAGAAAACTTGGGGTGCTACTTGGTTGATTAAATCGAAAAGAAGAAATGTTGAATCATAATTTGTTATCTGTTAAAAAAAACCTTAAACCTTAAACTAAAACTTAAACCCTAAACTTAAAACCTAAACCCTAAACCCTAAACCATAAACCCTTAACCTAATACCCTATTCCTACAACCTGAAACCCTAAAAAACCCAAAAGCCTAAACCCTAAAAGCATAAACCCTAAAATCCTAAACTCTAAACTCTAAACCCTAAACCTAAACCTTAAAATCCAAACCCTAAACCTAAACTTAAAGTAACTAAATAAATTAAAAAAATAAACCTAAACCCTAAATTCTAATAAACCTAAACCCTAAGATTGGGCAGAACCTTGACAGCAGGAACATCATCATCAACCAGGCTCAATCTAGATCTAACAGTGGAGGCTAAGGTGGAGGCTATTGTTGTGGTGGGGATCTAGAGGTGCTGGTCGATATGGAGGTGCTGGTTGGAGCAGTGGTGGTTATGGAGGCGAGAAGAGCAACAGAGGTTACATCCATGGTAGTTGCGTAGGGAGAGATCGAGGATATGATGGCAGATCCCACTACTTGAGAGGCCAGGGTGATTCTGATGGGAGCTGGAGAAATTAAAGAACGACCGATCCAATCTACTACTTATGGAACTGTGTCTTTACAGTAGAGACGATTCTAGTTCTCTCAGGTTTTTGATTTTCTTTAAGCATGCTCATTTTTTTATCTATGTCGTCGCTTATGTCTTAGAAAACTTGGTGTGTTACTTATTTGATGAAATCAAAAAAAGAAATGTTGAATTTGAATTTGTTCTTCCTTAAGAAAAAAACCACCCTAAACCCTAAACTAAAACCTGAACACTAAACCTAAAACCTAAACCCCAAAAACCCTAAACCCTAATCCATAAATCTTAAACCCTATCCCCTAAAACCCTAAACCCTAAAAATAAAATAAATAAATTATCTTAAACCAAAATGAAATAAAATAAAAACCTAAACTAAAATCTAAACCTAAACCTACAAATAAAATAAAATAAATTAATAAAAATAAAATAAAATAAAATAAATAAAAACCTAAACTAAATAATAAAATAAACCTAAGCAAAAAAATCAAATAAAATAAAAACTAAATGTAAAATAATAATAAATAAACCTAAAACAAACTTAAAATAAAATAAACTAAAAACTAAATAAAAACTTAAACCTAAATAAAATAAACTAAAAAATAAAAAATAAAAATATACATAAATAAAATTAAAAAATAAAATAAACAAAAATAAATAAAAAATAAACTAAATTAACTAAATAAATAAAATAAGAAATGTTGAATCTGAATTTGTTCTCTGTTAAAAAAAACCAAAAACCCTAAACCCTAAACCTTAAAAATCTTAAACCCTAAACCCTAAACCCTAAAACCCTAAACCCTAAACCCTAAACCTAAAACCTAACTCTAAACCCTAAACCCAAAAAAAAACCATAAACCCTAAAATCCTAAAAATCTAAATCTAAACTAAATAAAACTTAAAAATAAAATCAATAAAAAGATTTAGACCAAAATAAAATAAAGAAATAAAATAAAATAAAACCTAAACCTAAACCTAAAAAGAAAATAAAAATAAATATAAACTAAAATAAAATAAACTAAATAAAGACCTAAACTAAACTTAAAAATAAAAAGCCTAAATATAATATAAACTAAACCTTAAATAAAATAGAAGAAAAAATAAATAAAGACCAAAACCTAAATAATAAACCTAAAAATAAAAATTAAAACTAAATAAAAAATAAAATCTAAACCTTAAACTAAAAAGAAAACCTAAACCTAAAATAAAAATAAAATAAGCCTAAACCTAAACTAAAATAAACAAAACTAAAATAAATAAAACTTAAACCAAAACCTAAAATAAACTAAATAAAAACCTAAACCTAAACTAAATAAAATAAAATAAACCAAAATAAACTGAAACCTAAACTAAAAAATAAGACCTAAAAATAAACCTATAGTAAAAACCTAAAACCTAAACCAAAAAAATAAAATAAATACGTAAACCTAAACCTAAAAAACAAACTAAAATAAAATTACTAAGAAAAATAAACTAAACAAAATAAAAAAATAAACTTAAATCAAAATTAAAAATAAAATAAAATAAAATAAAAAAATAAAGTAAATAAACCTAAACCTACTAGTTTACCTAATTTAAAAAAAATTAAAATATAATAAAATAAAAAAATAAATAAATAACCCTAACCCTAAACTTTAAGACCTAAAACTAACCCTAAACCCTAAACTCTAAACCCTAAACCCACAACACTAAACCCTAAACCCTAAACCCTAAACCCTAAAACCATAAACCTACAACCCTAAACCCTAAAAAACCTAAACCCTAAACCCTAAACCCTAAACCGACAACACTAAACCTACAACCTTAAACTTTAAACTCTGAAAAACCATAAACCCTAAACCCTAAACTAAAACTCGAACCCTAAACATAAAACTTAAACCTTAAACCCTAAAACCCTAAACCCTAACTCCTAATCGTAAACCCTAAACCTTAAAAGTATTAGCTCTAAAACCCTAAATACTAAACACTAAACCCTAACCATAAACCCCAAACCCCAAACCCTAAACCTAAACCCAAAGTAATAAAATAAATTAAAAAATATACCTCAACCCTAAAACCTAATAAACCTAAACCCTAAGAATGGGCAAAAACTTGATAGTAGGAACATCACCGTCAACCATGCTTAGTCTAAATATGGTGATGGAGGTGAAGGTGGAGGCGGCAGTTATCGTAGTGGTGGTGGGTGATCTAAAGTTGCTGGTGGATATGGAGGTGGTGGCTGCAGCAGTGGTGGTTATGGAGGTGGGAGGAGTGATAGAGCTTACAATCGTGGTGGTGGTAGAGAGAGATTGGGGATATGATGGTGGATCCTGCTACTCAAGAGGCGGTTCTATGGGGACTAGAAACCAAGAACTTAAAAAACTCTAAACCCTAAACTAAAAAACTCTAAACCCTAAACCCTAAACTAAAAAAAAAACATATACCTAAAATAAAATAAAATAAAATAAACATATGCCTAAACTAAAGTAAACTAAACTAAAAAACATAAAACCTAAATCTAAACCTAAAGTAAACTAAACTTAAACATAAACCTAAAAAAAATAAAATAAAATAGACCTTAAAAAACTCTAAACCCTAAACTTAAAAAAAACTAAACGTAAAATAAAAATAAATTTAAACAAAATAAAATAACCTAAAACCCAAACTAAAATAAATAAAACCTAAACATAAACCTAAAGTAAACTAAACCTAAACCTAAACTAAAAAAGAGAACCAAAAAATAAACTTTTAAAAAAAGCAAAAATCTAAACCTAAAAAAATAAAATAAAAACCTAAACTTAAATCAAAAAATAAAAAATAAAACCTAAACCTAAAAAATAAAATAAAATAAAAACTTAACTAAAAAATAAACCAAACCTCAAAAATAAACTAAAATAAAAAAACCTAAAGTTAAAATAAAGAAACCTAAAATAAATAAATAAAACTAAATAAAAATAAATAATAAGAAATAACATAAGTTAAAATAAATAAAAAATAAATTAAAAAACTTAAACCTACGAGTTTACTTAATTTTTTTTTAAAAAACCCTAAGCTAACCCTAAACCCTAAACCATAAACCCTAAACCCTAAACCCTAAAACCCTACACCCTAAAGCCTAAACATTAAACCCTAAACCCTAAAAACATGAAAACCTAAAAACCTAAGCCTAAACTAAATAAAACCTAAAAATAAAATATATAAAAAAACCTAAACCTATATAAAATATAAAAATAAAATAAAATAAAAATTGAAATAAAAGCTAAACATAATCCTAAAAATAAAATAAACTAAACTAAAATAAATTAAATAAAAACCTAAACCAAACTTAAAAAATAAAATAAACCTAAGAATAAAAAACTAAATAAAGTGAAAAGCCAAACCTAAAATAAAAATAAAAAAACCAAAAATAAAATAAAATAAAAACTAAATAAAATCATAAACCTAAAAATAAATAAAAAGTAAAACTTAAAACCTAAACAAAAAAACCTAAAACTAAATTAATAATAAAATAAACAAAATAAAATAAACCTAAACCTAAACTTAAATATACTAAACTAAAATAATAAAATCTAAACCTAAATAAACTAAACCTAAACCGAAACCTAAACTAAATAAAATAAAATAAACTAAAAATAAACCTAAACCTAGACTAAAAAATATAACCTAAAAAAAACCTTAAATAAAAACCTAAAACCTAAACCTAAAAAAAAAAACTAAAACTAAACCTAAACCTAAAAATAAGAAATAAAACCTAAACCTAAAAAATAAAATAAAAATAAAACTAAACTAGGAAATAAACATAAACCAAAACCTAAATCTAAAAAATAAACTAAAATAAATAAACCTAAAATAAATAAACTAAACTAAGTAAAATAAAAATAAACCTAAATGAAAAATCTAAAATAAATAAAAAATAAACTAAATAAACTAAACTTTGGTTAGTTTATTTTAAAAAAACCCTAAACACTAAACCATAAACCTACAACCTTATACCCTTAACACTAAAAGCCTTAAACCCTACACTAAACTAACTAAACCCTAAACCCTAAACTAAACTAAACCTTAAACCTTAAACCCTAACCTTAAACTTAAACCTAAATTAACTAAACTAAAACTTAAACCCTAAAAACCTTAAACCATAAAGCCTAAACCCTAAACTCTAAACCCTTAAAATCCTAAACCCTAAAGCTTAAACTCTAAAACCTAAACCCTAAACCCTAGACCTTAAACCATAAAACCCTAAGCCCTAAAACTCTAAACCCTAAACCCTAACCTTAAACCCAAAATCCTAAAAGTATAAACCTTAAAACCCTAAACCCTAAACCCTAAACCCTAAACCTTAAATCTTAAACCCTAACCCTAAACCCAATACCATAAACCTAAACCTAAAGTAACTAAATAAATTAAAAAATAAACCTAAACCCTAAAACCTGATAAACTTAAACCCTAAGAATGCGCAGAACCTTGATAGTATGAACATCACCCTCAATAATGCTCATTCTAGATCTGGTTGTGGAGGCAAAGGCGAAGGTGGTGGTTATCATAGTGTTGGTAGGGGATCTAGAGGTGCTAGTGGATATGGATGCAGTGGTCAGAGCAATGGTGGTTATGGAGGTGGGAGGAGCGATGGACGTTACAGCCATGGTGGTGGTGGAGGGAGAGATCAAGGATTTGTTGGTGGATCTCGCTACTAGAGTGGCTAGGGTGGTTTTGATCGAAACTGAAGAATCTGAAGAAAGCCCGATCTGATCTAGTGGTTATGCAACTATGTCTTTACAATAGAGATGATTCTAGTTATCTATGGTTTTTTATTTACTTTTTATGTGCTCATTTTTTATTTATGTCATTGCTTATTTTTTAGAAAACTTATTGTGTTACTTGGTTGATGAAATCAAAAAGAAGAAATGTTTAATCTGAATTTGTTCTATGTTAACAAAAAACTAAAATCCCTAAACCCTAAATTTAAACTTGAACCCTAAACCAAAAACATAAACCCTAAACCTTAAGCCCGAAACCCTAAAACCTAAAAACCCAAAACCCAAAACCCTAAACCCTAAATCGTAAAACCTAAACCTGAAATGTATAATATAGTATAGTGTGTAGTATACTATGTGTATATAATATACTATAATAATATATAGTATATCACATATACATTGTAGTATAGTGTAGTAGTGTAATTATATACTATATTATATTATATATAATATACTATAATATACATAAATAAATAGTATAAGATAGTATATTATATAGTATATATCTACTAACACTATATACTGTATAATGTAGTGTATAATATAGTATATTGTGTTAGTATAGTGTGTAGTATATAGTGTATATAGTATAGTAATAGTAGTTATGCTACAAAATATTGTATATACCATACCATAAATTATACATAAGATAAGATAAAAAAGTAAAGCAATAAAGCACATTATTACATAAAATATAATTATATTTATAAATTAATATATAATGCATATATACATAAGCCATGCCACACCACTACCGTGATATACAAAGTGAGTGTAGTATACAGTGTATAATATATTAAATGCTTGGTAATACAGTGTAAACAAAATATACTAATTACAAATACCATATATATAGTATAGATATACATAACCATATATACATAATAAATATGTAACCATCTGTGTATAAAGAATACACCATATAACCACTATTACTACGCACCATATAATACATAGCATAAATACAAGAATACATGTAACGCAATATAAATATATAACATATATATATTATATTATTACATAATACTTTATATTATATATAAATATATATACAGTATACATTATATTAAAGTATAATTAAAACAACACAATAATATGTGCATAACACAATATAACATATAAGTTATGGCATAATATATAAGTAGTATATTATATAAAAAATTATTGGTATGCCAAGCATAATAGTATACATAAATATATAATTAAATAATATAGTATATATTATACTATTATGTATTACCATATATATATTTATATAAAGCACAATATAACATATGTAGTATAGTGTATATATACATCATTAACACTAACCATAGCATAATATACACTATAAACCTACTATATACACCATATTAACCATACCATACCATATGTATAATATTATGCACACTAATATAACTATGCCATACAACCATAACAATAGCAGTAAATAGCGTAAAGATAAAGTGCATATGTACAAATGTAACCACAATATATAAAAAGCGCATATAACATGCCGCGATAGTAGAGCGCATAACATGTAAAGCCTATGTATAGCATGATGACATGTGTAGTAATAAGCATATAAAAGATGGTAGTAAATATTAATACGCAAAAGATTCTAATAGCAATACCATATGACCAACCGCGCATATGAATAGATTAACATATGCATAGGTAAAGATACAGCATAAATATTAAAGCACATAATACATAAAGTTATAGCATAAATATAAAATAGCAAAAGACACATAACATAGCATAACATAAAGTAAGATAGCGTATGTAACATACACCAATACATAATACTACCATATGCAGTAGAGCATATAGATGTTAATGTATAGTGCAAAGATATATAAGCAATAATATAATATGTACCATAATACATGAACAGATATGCAGCATATGTGAGTATAATATACTATACCATTATCAATATATATGAATAGTTATATATATAACGCATATAACTGCTATAATAATATATAATAAAAAAATATTAAGATAATAATATACTTATTATTACTACATACCATATATATTACATAGGTTTGTAGTATATTAAATATTACACAATATTGTATAATATAGATAATGAGTATGGTTATAATATAAAATATACCATACACCATAATTATGTAAAATATATATTATACTAATACAATATATACCATATATATGCTACATAATTATAATATAATATACCACACCATAATTTATATAACATATACACATACTATTATTAATATGTATAATAGCCATACTATTACCTTATACCATATATAATATACTTATAATAATACCATACTATCTATAGTGTAAATAGTATTGTATATACCAATTAAACCCTATATAACATATACATAATAATAAAGCAAATAACACCAGTGAGTAATAAAACATTGGTATAGCATATAAATACACTAACCATACCATACATACAAAACAATTATAACACCACTATACATACCATAGTAATAGTTAAAATATTAATGTATGAGCATCTTAATAATCATGTATAGTGTAAAATATTATAATAATGTAGTATGTGTTTGTAAAAAGATAATATTATCATAATATAATATATAAGCATAACCATACATACATTATTTATAGATAGTATGTGTGTATATACGCCATTATAAATGGTGCATAAGACCATAGTAATAATCATAATAAGATGTATGTAGTATGAAAATTACCATACCATACCATACCATATTACCATAAATATTTTGCATATGTATGTAAGATAATATACCTAACTATACTACATACCATAATATAAATATACATACATACTTTCCATATACTACTATACCACACACCATACCATATATTATATTACACTACACCATTATCATATATGTAAATGCATAAGATAGCATAGTTTATACCCATAATATAGATAGCATCGATAATATAGTATATATTACTACCATACATATACACCATACCATAACTGCTATGAACCTATACTATATATCATAAAGTAGTGCATATAAATAGATAAGCATATATCTACCATATATTACTAACTATACTACCCACACCACTAATCATACATACAGTGTGTAGTAGTATAAGTGTGTATTGTGTATGTAGTGTATAGTACATAGTAAAAGTGTGTATTGCATATGTAGCGTAATATTGTGGTATTGTAACGTATATGGATTTATATAATTATATTTATATAATAATTTTATATACATAGTATATCTATACTATACCATAATATATATAGAATCATAGTTAATTTAGACCATATATAAATACTATAGTATATATATGTAAACTAAATAACTATCCATGTAATACCATATTGTATAATAGTAAAGATACATAGTATTATATTTTATTGTATATTATAATATTAAATATACCATACACCATACCAAAGCAGAATATAGTATTATAATACTAACCAAGATAGTAAAGTATAGTGTAAAGTGAGCATAGTGTATATGTATATAACATACTTATATTTAACACCACATGTTATATATATATATATTAATTATAGTGTATGTATACTATATGGTATATAGTATGTAGTGTAGTGTGATATATACTGTATAATATAGTATAGTATAGTATAGTGTATATAATAGTAATAGTATGTAGTATGTATCACCAATAATGCTTACATACATACCAATAACATAATATACCATAATACACCATTTTATTATATACTACCAGACACCAACACTATTTGAGTGTAACATAAAGTGTATACATAATATAGTTTATGGTATAGTGAATAGAAATAATAAATATTATAAATATAATATATTATTAATATAACATAGTTTATACATACACTATAAGAAGATGCATATATATACATACTATACCCATATTATATATTATACAAAGTATAATATATATGTACACTATCAAATAATTAAACATAGCATAGCATAGCATAGTATATAACAACATAATATAGTATAGTGAATGTTGGTATATGTTATTAAATATTAAAACATGTGCTACACCAAATAAATATATAAATATAGTAAGCAATTATACAAAATAGCATGTCATAATACAATATGTATAATATGAATATATGGTATACACCAAAGCGCAACAAAATTATAACATTATTTATATATAGCATAAGATAATATACACTTGTCTATGCAGTGTTACGCCATAGTATATGGTACATTACATATATTAGTATATACTATTAATATATAAACATTACATATATATATATAATATATAAAGCTATAAAGTATAATAGTTATAATATCAAGAGTATAGTGTAACATGTATGTGTTAGTATACCATATTACAATCTATAAACATATATAGGTGTATTATATATTGTATAAATACCATATAATATACCACATCTTCACATAGTATAGTATGTATATATAATATGTAAAGCACAACACACCATAATTTTACTGCCATGCCAAACTACTACTACTATGATATAGCTGTAATGTAAGATATAGTAGTAAACACCATGCCTAACCACACCACACCAACAACATAACAATACACAATAAATAGATTACTTACATTATACTTATGCATATATAGCATGATAACATACCATAATTATATGCACTATATTATAAATTTATACATATTTTACATAATATATACTATACTATACACTATTATATAGTATGATGTACATATAATAATTATAATATGTAGTATATTATATCATATGGTGTAGAGTGTTATATATTTATAGTGTAGTGTATAATATATAGTATAGTATAGTATAGTATACACTACGTATAGTGTAGTATATAGTATAGTGTATAGTGTTATAGTAATGCATACATAACTATAACAACTACATCATAATATGGACAACATACTAACTATACCTATACCATACCATACCATATATAATGTATGTTGGTAGTATAAGATATAGGTATATATTATGGTATATAATACTACACATTACATAACACTACACTATACTATATTATACTATACTATTAGTAGTATAGTATAGTATAGTATAGTGTATTATAACATAAGTAGTATCACAACACTATACAATACAATACTATACTAGACTATACTATACATATACACATATATAGTGTAGTGTAATATAGACCATACAACAATATAATATACATATCCCTGCACTATACCATATAACACAAATATATTATATGTAGCAGTGTTACTAATATAAATGTTAACATATAAATGCATAGTATGGCATATATATTTATACTATAACCTATAAATAGTGTAGTGTATATATATATCCATACACTTATACATAACTATAACTATAGAGTAATATGTAAACTACCATACCAACACCAACCATTATGCTTACATGTTATACCACATACAAACAAATAACATATATAGCATAAATAAAAAAAGATATTATATTTGGATAATACAATGAAAGTATAGCATAGTGTATAACCATGTATAATATAAATAGTGATATATAAAACATACACATAGTAAAGATAGTGCAGCATGTTCATAATATTATGCCATCCCATAATATATATATAATATAACAATACACAAAATATAAATAGCATATTACATATTATATCATAACACCATAACATATATAATTACAATATAATAATATGTAAATGTTGTAATAGGTAGTATAGTATATGTGCAAAGTAAAGTAATATGCTACAACATTATAATATATTGATTAATATAAAATATTACAGTAACAGCATATATGCAAAGCACATGTATAATAGATAAAGTGCATAAAGCTAAATACATATTACACCAATAATATAAAGTGGTATAGTATAGTTTAGTAAGCACCATAATATTATGCCAACCACTACCACGCGACACTGTTGTATGTAGATATGGTAGCATAAGATGGGTTTGAGATAAAGTGTAGTTCATACCACCATACCATACACCATAATTATATATATATACATATATGTGTAGTACAACATATAATATATAAAATATACATATGTATTATAAATATGTATTATAAAGTGTAGGTGTATAATAATAACATACATATAATCACTATTACACCATGCACTATATAGTAGCATAAGATAAAGATGTAGTACGTCATATGTAGTATAGCATAACATTTATATATAACCATAATTATAACTAACATATATATGCCATATACAACAATACTACACAAAGAGTATGTTTGTATTGTATATATATAATATGTACATAGTAGGCATATAGTATAATTATAAAACACTAATATGTATAAGTTATATTAAGCATAGATAAAATGTGGCATAATATATAAATTACATGGCATATGCCAAGTATAAGTTGTATACATACATATATTATAGTGATATATTGTATAGTATTATACTATGTATTAAGTATACACCATATAATACACTATACTAAAGTATTGTATAATATAGTATGTATAAGTATACACACTACACAACCATAGTATGTATAGTCACTATATCACCACCATACCATATATTACATACCTATTATATGGCATATGCATAATATACATACGCACACTACATATTACAAACCATGCCTACAATCATAGAAGAAAAATAACATACAATATAAACCATATGGGATGGTGTAGCATAACATAGCGCAGAAAGATAAATAGCAAAAAAAGCGTATGCATAGCATAGAAAATGATATAGTGTGTATACAATAACAGCAAGTGTAATTCACATTTATATATAACTATAACCACACCATAACATAGCATAATATATAAATTATATTATAAAGATTAGTATCAAAGCATAAAGCATAATAGGGTAACATAATAGTATAGTAGCATTACCACCATATAGCATACAACCATGTAAAGTATAATGTAAAATGTAAATAAATGAATACATATATAACATATAGTATAGTAATGTGAGACACTATAGACCCAAGAGGGGTGAATTGGGTAATATTAAAATTTTCAAAACTTAAATTTTAATTTTAAATAGAAAATTAGATTTTGATTTTATAATGATAAGATACAAAAAAGAAAATAAAAATACAATAAAGTAAATAGAGACAAGAGGCACACGATTTTATGGTTCGCCAAACCCCAAAACCGCCTACCCACGCTTCCACCACCCGCTAGAATCCACTAAATGAAAAATGGTTTACAAAAGTACTCTCCTATAACCAAGTACAACCCCTAACAATATATGTACCTCCCAAAGGCTAGTACAACCCCAAAATAAATTTTACAACACAAAAAAAAATACAAAATAATAAATTTTGATAAAGTAAATCTCTCACAAATATACCAAGAAATCAAATTCAAAAAGTGATCTCACAACTTATAAATGATCACTTTACAACTCAAAAAATTTGGCAAGCAAAATGCTCACTTAATAAAAATAAAATATCTTAAAGTGATCTTACTAGATGTTTAAGTTATTATAATTTGTAGAATAATACAAAATGATTTCAAAATAAATTCACAATATTCTTTTTCATGATAAGATAAATTTCAGCAAGGAGTAATTTTTTTTTTAACCAAAAGATTCTTTCAATTAATGCTAATGATCACAAAATAAAAAAAATAAGTATATGATAGATCTAAGTTGGCTAGTAAGCTTTCAATTAAAAAAGAGAGATCTAGAAAAATATGAAAATAATTTCAGCACAATAATTTATTTTAAAATGCTTAAAATAGATCTAAGAATAAATGATCTTTCAAAATAAGACCAAAGAAGAAATATTTCAAGAAACCAAAAGAAATTTGTAGAAGCTAAAAATTTCAGCAAGTTGAAATAGATCCTACAAATTATCACAAGAGTTTTTCACCAAAAAAAATGATTGAGAAGCTTTGATGTGAAAACCAATGTTCAAAGACTAATCCACCAAAAAGTATAAATTAGAAAGAAGAAATAGATGGTGAAAATAGCATGAACAACTAAGAAGTATTAAGATCAAGAAAACAAACTCAAGTAATTTAAAAGGCTTGCTTGTTGAAGATGTTGAAGCTTCCAAACCAAGGATTTGATCTTGCAATATTTGGAGAACACTTGGAAAGAACATTTAAGAGATTTTCTTAGATTTGCTGGAGAGATTTTGAATTTTGAATGAGGATGCTTTCATGAAGAGAATGAGGGCTATTTATAGCAAGAAGGTCATTTAAAAATTATTTCAAAGAAATATATTATACAACCTCATGCTATCATGTGATAATTTAATATTCAATAAAAATATAATTTATATTAAACAAATATTAAATTTAGCAGCAAAAAATTCGGCTATTCACATGGGAAAGTCAAAAGTAATCACATGTAGCTCTTAATATATTCAAAGCATGTATGCATCCATTATTAAAATCAATGTTTAAAAAATCATAATAAATTTAATTTTAATGCAAAGTGGGTCATGTAACCACTTATTTTAAAGGAAAAATCCAAGGAACTGATGGAGATAAAATCAGATATGAATTCTTTGATTAAACAATGACTTTGGCTAAAATACAAAATTTTATATATTTTGTTAATTTTGACATGTGATATTTAAAAATTATGATATAATTTATATATAATCATAAATATGTTAGTTATCATATAACCAGCAAATTAAATTAAAATACCTAATTATATTAAGTAAATAAAATAATTATACTTAATAGTTATGATCATTTATTACTTTGACAATTTTATTGCTATGTAGAAAAACATATAATTGAATGTTAATTAAATAAAGATTTATATAAATTAACCTCATTAAAATAGTATGTTATGTTGTGAGCAAACTGATTCATGCCAAAGAACTCATATGAATAGTCATATAACCTAAAATCATGAGCTTCACATTATCCCTTTCATTCTTTTATTCTTGCAATTTCTTCTAACATTTGTGAGATGTATTGATATGTAATTAGCAATTGATATATCTGAAACACATAAAAATATTCATTAGAACATCCAAGCATTTATTTGTTATCATCAAAATTAATCAAATTGAACATGAGGCTAATTAAGCCAACAATCTCCCCCTTTTTGATGATGACAAACTAATGTTGGTATTGATTTTGATGAAGGTGCAAATTGACCTTTCATCATAGTTTTGAAAGAAATTATTAAAAAAATTTATGCATATGAGATGAATAATGTTGCTCTAAATGTATGCATTAAATAGACTTAATATTAACCAACATTTTACTCTTCTCCCCTTTTGACAACATCAAAAGTGAGAAAAACTACATACAATTTTAAATATTAGGATCTAACATTCCAAGCATGCATCTTAAAGTACAAAAAAGTTCTTCCGGTAAGGGTTTTGTAAAATATCTGCAATTTGTAAATCGCTAATAAAATTAATATTAACATCACCTTTCAAAACATGATCCCTAATAAAATGATGTCTAATTTCTATATGCTTGGTTCGAGAGTGCCGATAGGATAGATTTTAGTTAAACTAATAGCACTAGTATTGTCACATTGAACTAGAATGTGATCTTGCTTAATACCAAAATCTTCTAATTGTTGCTTTAACCAAAGGACTGAGCAAATAAGAACTACCAGCTCAAAAGTGGATAAAGCTACAATTTTGTTTCTAGATGACCAAGACACAAGTGATGATCCTAAAAATGACATATGCCGATGTGCTTTTTCTATCTACTTTGCATCCCGCAAAAAATCAGATCGAATAAGCAACCAAATCACATGATAAAGAATTTTAGGATACCATAAACCTAACCTAGTAGTGCCTATCAAATAAAGATACGCTTGACCGCTATTAAATGAGATTCTTTCTGGTTAAAATGAGCACACAAACAAATAAACATAATATCGCCTACTAGCAGCAAGGTATAAAAGTGAACCTATCATACTCCTATAAAGTTTTTGATCAACAGATTTTCCTAATTCATCTAAATCCAATTTTATAGATGGGCTCATAGGAGTTTTACTAGATTTAAATCTTTTCATGTCAAACCTCTCAAGCAATTCATTTATATACTTAGTTTGATAGATGAATGTGCCATTTTCTTTGCTTCACTTGAAGACCTAAGAAAAAATTAAGTTCTCCCATCATACTCATTTCAAACTCTTTAGACATCAAAGATGAGAACTCATGGCATAAAGATTCATTTGTACTTCCAAATAATATATCATCTACATACACTTGTACCACAATCAAATCATCATCTATGCTCTTAAGGAATAAAGTGGTATCTACTCCCTTTCTAAATCCATGATCTATCAAAAGTTACTTAACCTATCATACCAAGAGGAGCCTGTTTAAACCATATAAGGCTTTCTTTAATTTATACACATGATTTGGAAAATCAAGGCTCTCAAATCCAGTGGTTGCTCTACAAATACATTTTGGTCAATAAATCCATTCAAAATGCACTTTTGACATCCAAAAAGTTTAAAATTTCTAAAACAAGCATAAGCAAGGAGTAACCTGATAGCTTCTAGTCTTGCTACGGGTGCAAAAGATTCTTCAAAATCTATACCTTCAACTTGTGAGTACCCTTGTGCAACTAACCTAGCTTTATTTCTAATAATACAACCTGAATCATCTAGCTTATTCCTAAAGATCCATTTTGTTCCAATGACATTTTGATCTTGGGGCCTTGGGACTAATTCCCAAACATCATTTCTTACAAATTGATTTAACTCCTCTTCCATAGCAATAATCCAAAAATTATCATTTAATGCTTCTTCTAAATTTTTAGGTTCAACCTCGATAAAAAATGATCTACAACTTCTACTATGCCTTCTAGTCATAACTCCTTTTGAAGGATCTCCTATAATTAGTTCCTTTGGATGATTTTATTATATTTCCATTCTTTAGGCAATGAATCATCCATATTATCTTCTAAAGATATTTTCTTAAAGTTATCAATCTCTTCATCAATCACTTCATTTCTAATAGGATCAATCAAATTTTCATCAAAATAACATGTATTGATTCTTCTACAATCATTTTTTCTTTATTGTAAACTCTATAAGCTCTACTAGAAAGAGAGTATCCTAAGAAAATACCATCATCTGATTTGCAATCAAACTTACCTAAATGATATTTTCCATTATTCAAAATAAAGCATTTACATCCAAATACATGAAAGTGTTCAATCTTAGGCTTCTTTCCAAAAAACAATTCATAGGGTGTCTTCTTCAAAATTGGTCTAAAATAGATCCTATTCATTACATAACATGCAAGATTTACGCCCAAAAATATTTTGGCAATTTATACTCATCAAGCATAGATCTACTTAATTCAATTAATATTCTATTTTTTCTCTACTACTCCATTTTGGGGGAGTTCTAGGCAGAAAATTATGTCTAATCCCATGTTCATCACAAAAATCCTCAAATAATTTATTTTCTCGCCACCATGATCGCTTTGAACCCTATTAATCAAAAGGCCTTGTTCTCTTTGAATATATTTAGAAAACTTTCTAAACTCACCAAAAACATCATCCTTGTAAGTTACAAATAAACCCAAGTATATCTAGAGAAATCATCAACAATCACAAAACCATAATTTTTTCCACCTGTTAATAGGACCAAATAAATCCATGTAATAATTCTAGAGGTCTAGAAGTAGAAACAATATTTTACTTTTAAATGAGCTTCTAGAATGTTTACCATGAATACATGCATCACAAACATAGTTTGAATGAAAATTTAATTTAGGCAAACCAACTACTAAATCAAGTTTAGCAATTTTATTAAGTGTGTGCATGTTAATATGACATAGTCTCCTATGCCATAACCATATATCATCATGAGTGCTTTTAAAACAAAGTAAGTTTAAATTTACATCATGAAAGCTATCTAAATCAATGACATAAATATTTTTATCTTTTCCCTACTAGCAAACATTTTCATTATTTTTTATAATGCAATATGATGCATGGAATACTACATTCAAACCTTTATCACATAATTGACTAATAGAAATTAAATTATGTTTTAATCCTTCTACTAGAAAAACTTTATCTAAAGTGATAGAATTCTTACAAATAGAACCAATGCCAATGATTTTTCCCTTCGCATTATCTCCATATGTAACAAATCCTCCATCACTTGATTCTAAAGTTGTGAATTTATCTTTATCTCATATGTCTTGAACATCCATCGCCCAAGTACCACATGCCTTCTTTGATTTTGCTTTGAAGGCATTCCTACAAAATAAACTCACATGTTAACTTTTGGAACCCAAACATGTTTGGGTCCACATTCTAAATTTGAAGTAAGATATTTAGCATGCATGGTTTGTGTAGTGTTTGTACCTTTTGGTACCCATACATAAGATGATTGCTTAGTATTTTGTATTTACGTCATAGCAATCAAATGAAATATGCCCTTTTTATTGCAATAGTTGCACCAAACATTAGTGTTTGCATATGATTTAGAATGATAATTATAAGATATATGAGTGGGATGTGTATGATGCAAATAATTTTATTAAATTTTTTCTTGATGAAGTATTATAATGAACTTGTGATTTTAAACATAATTCTAATCTTGCTTTTAATAAGATATTCTCTTTCAAGTTTACCTACAACTAAGGAACAATTTAATAAAGAAGTATTTTACTTTTAAATTATCACATTCATTTTTTAAATCACAAAATGCATATCTAAATTTTATGTTCTTTTCTAAGGTTTTGTATTTTCTTTTTAATTTTTATATTCAATAACTAAATCATTAAAAGCATCATCTAATTCATCATAAGATATATCATTACATACCTGAGAATCTAAGTCATTCTCCATTTGCCATAAGACATATGTTGACCTCTTCATGATGCTAGTACTTGATTCATTTGAATCTGGATTGGCCCATAAAGTCTTCTTCTTCTTCTTATGGTAATTTTTCTCCTTCATATTTTTTCTTTTGTTTACATCAATTTTTTTTTTTTCTTTGATTCAATAAGTTCTGGACAATCTCTTATGTGTCCGTGCTTTTTTACAATGATAGCAAATGATCCCTTCACGTAGGAAATTTCTTAGTTTGAAATTTATAATTTTAGATTTTTATACCTTTGATTCTTCTTCCTTAGCAAGTTCCCAAGCCTTTTGGAAAGCATGACCACCTCATCACAATCACCATCCGAGCTTGAGGTGTTATGCTCATCACTATCATCAACTTGTAGTGCAATGGCTTTTCCTTTCTCCTTCTCCTTTTTGCCGAAGTTATCCATCTTATCCCTTTGAGCAATAACCTGCTCATGTGCTATCAAAGAACCCAAAAGCGATCAAGTGGATAAGTAGATAAATCTTCACTAATAGTCGTTACTTTAGCTTCCCATTCTTTTGGAAGACATCTAAGAATCTTATAAACTAAGTCTTGATTCCTATATGTTTTTCCAAGAGAATGTAATGTGTTAATTATTTTCATAAATCTAGTATACATATCAGAAATAGATTCAAGGAGACATATGAAATAACTCATAATCATGAACAAGTCTATTTATGTGAGCATCTCTAACTTCACTAGTTCCTTCATAAGTTATAATAAGTTTATCCCATATTTCTTTTGCATTTAAATAGAAATTTTCAATCATGTAATAAAGCACAATGTATTACAAGCCCTAGCATTTAATTCATCAAGTTCTTATTCACTATAGACCATTCCTCAAAAGGTTTTTCTACTTTAATGCCATTTACTTACTGGGTGTATGATATTGATGTGTCAACATATACCACATATCTTGACCTCTTAAGAATGTACTAATTCTATTTTTCCAATAATCAAATGGTACACTATCTAAAAGTGGAGGTCTATGAGTGGATTGTCCCTCCTAATGAACCCTTTGTGAAACCTTGTGCCATAGTGAAAAGATTTACTCTTGGATGTTAAGCCAATAAAAGAGCCTGCTCGATACCAAAGAGACACTATAGCACCCAAGAGGGGTGAATTGGGTATTAAATATTTTCAAAACTTAAATTTTAATTTTTAAATAGAAAATTAGATTTTGATTTTATAATGATAAGATATAATTCTAAATGCAGCAAAAATAAAAATACAATAAAGTAAATAGAGACAAGAGGCACACGATTTTACGGCCAAACCCCAAACCGCCTTTGCCTAGCCACGGCTAGGAATCCACTAAATGAAAAATGGTTTAAAAAAGTACTCTCCTATAACGGGCAAGTACAACACAACAATATTCCTACAAAGGGTAGTACAACCCCAAAATAAATTTTACAACACAAAAAAAATACAAAATAATAAATTTTGATAAAGTAAATCTCTCACAAATATACCAAGAAATCAAATTCAAAAGTGATCTCACAACTTATAAATGATCACTTTACAACTCAAAAAATTTGGCAAGCAAAATGCTCACTTAATAAAAATAAATATCTTAAAGTGATCTTACTAGGATGTTTAAGTTATTATAATTTGTAGAATAATACAAAATGATTTCAAAATAAATTCACAATATTCTTTTTCATGATAAGATAAATTTCAGCAAGGAGTAATTTTTTTTTAACCAAAAGATTCTTTCAATTAATGCTAATGATCACAAAATAAAAAAAATAAGTATATGATAGATCTAAGTTGGCTAGTAAGCTTTCAATTAAAAAAAAAGAGATCTAGAAAATATGAAAATAATTTCAGCACAATAATTTATTTTAAAATGCTTAAAATAGATCTAAGAATAAATGATCTTTCAAAATAAGACCAAAGAAGAAATATTTCAAGAAACCAAAAGAAATTTGTAGGAAGATAAAAATTTCAGCAAGTTGAAATAGATCCTACAAATTATCACAAGAGTTTTTCACCAAAAAAAAATGATTGAGAAGCTTTGATGTGAAAACCAATGTTCAAAGACTAATCCACCAAAAAAGTATAAATTAGAAAGAAGAAATAGATGGTGAAAATAGCATGAACAACTAAGAAGTATTAAGATCAAGAAAACAAACTCAAGTAATTTAAAAGGCTTGCTTCGTTGAAGATGTTGAAGCTTCCAAACCAAGGATTTGATCTTGCAATATTTGGAGAACACTTGGAAAGAACATTTAAGAGATTTTCTTAGATTTGCTGGAGAGATTTTGAATTTTGAATGAGGGATGCTTTCATGAAGAGAATGAGGGCTATTTATAGGCAAGAAGGTCATTTAAAAATTATTTCAAAGAAATATATTATACAACCTCATGCTATGTGATAATTTAATATTCAATAATTTATATTAAACAAATATTAAATTTAAAAAAAAATTTGGCTATTCACATGGGAAAGTCAAAAGTAATCACATGTAGCTCTTAATATATTCAAAGCATGTAGCATGCATCCATTATTAAAATCAAGTGTTTTAAAAAATCATAATAAATTTAATTTTAATGCAAAGTGGGTCATGTAACCACTTATTTTAAAGGAAGAAATCCAAGGAACTGGAGATAAAATCATATTAATTCTTTGATTAAATAATGACTTTGGCTAAAATACAAAATTTTATATATTTTTGTTAATTTTGACATGTGATATTTAAAATTATGATATAATTTATATATAATCATAAATATTAGTTATTATATAACCAAAAAAAATTAAATTAAAATACCTAATTATATTAAGTAAATAAAATAATTATACTTAATAGTTATGATCATTTATTACTTTGACAATTTTATTGCTATGAAAAAAACATATAATTCAATGTTAATTAAATAAAGATTTATACAAATTAACCTCATTAAAATAGTATGTTATGTTGTGAGCAAATTGATTCATGCCAAAGAACTCATATGAATAGTCATATAACCTAAAATCATGAGCTTCACATTATCCCTTTCATTCTTTATTCTGCAATTTCTTCAACAATTTGTGAGATGTATTGATATGTAATTAGCAATTGATATATCGAAACACATAAAATATTCATTAGAACATCCAAGCATTTGTTTGTTATCATCAAAATTAATCAAATTGAACATGAGTAATTAAAGCAAGTATATATAAGAAGCAAAGTGTAGCAAGTATAGTATGTATAGTAAGACATATAAATATAGTATACATAATAGTATAAAGTGTATAGTGTAATACCACACCATTATGCATAATAAATATGGTAATAGTATATAAATGTTAATGTACAAAGATAGTATATGTAAGTAGTAAATATATATATACAATACTTGTATAAATAGTATTTATACCATATTAAATAATGGTTTAAAAACAATATAAATATATTCTTATATCTAAAAGAATATTGTAAATATATGTAGCATATATAATAAAATATAATTATAAGTTAAACATATATATGCAAAATAACATAATATACACATACATCTAAAATACCATTACACCATATAACTACAATATATCTACAACTCACATAATATACTTAGCCATGGCTTATATTACACACTAACCATACATAATATATATAATCATATACCACTGACCATATATACCATAATATATACATGATTTATACATCATCTTACATACTAATGCGTATCTATTATAACTTAATATAAAAGCAATAATAATAGTGTAGTACAGAAGGTAATACAGGCATAGAGTAATATACACCAACATACCATCATACAAAAATAACATCTATAAATTTAATAATTATAATAATATTGTAGGTGTATTTACCATATTAACCATAATTATAAAGTGGCATAGAAAATAAAGTAAAAGGTTTAATATATACATTATATAAGTATAAAGATAACCACACATATTACAGTAAATAGGCATATTATGGTGCATAAGTCATAAACAAATATAGTGTAATAGGTAGCAAGATAGTGTTTTAGTATAAAAAATTATACCACCATACAACACAATCACCATAAAGGTAAACAAGTAAAGAATATACACCATACCACACACCATAATCCATATATATACTATAATATACTATACCATACTTCATAACCATACCATATTATAGATATCATACTAAATGTATAGAGCGTATAGCCACAAAGAAAGTGTTGAGATACACCATATAGTAAGATAAGATAATAATATGTATTTAAATATACCACACTAACACCAATACACCATCTATACCATAATATACATACCATATGTATGCATATATAGTATTAAAGTATCTATTGTTATAAGATATGTATAAGATATAATTCAATATATATTTACAGCATACCATATACTAGCATTACCAAATACATATAGTTGTAGATATAAAGCATAATCATATAGGCATAAATATATATCGTGACACCATATAAGATAATAAACACCACCATACAACAATTAATTTAGTAATATTATCTATTATACCATATATATAACACCATATCTAGAAATTAGAATACATAACATAATTAAGTATAGTCATAGTATACTATTTATGTAATAGCACCATACACATAATACACCATAGTGGTATAGCAACTATAGATTAGGTGGTTTTACATACATTATAATGCTAGATAAATATATTATACCATGTATTACATTATATACCATAACTATGTATATAATAATTATATACATACGTTTGTAGGAATGTAGGTATGTATAGTGTATACATAGTGCATAAAAGATGCATTTATCACAAACACCATAATTAACTTATACACACACATTATATGGTAGATTAATACACCATATTTAATTAACATTATAGATATAACATAATATTAGCAGTGCAGTGAGCTACAACACTAATACACCATATCAAAAGGATACTAAGTGTAACAACATCTCTTTTTACGCCAACGTAATATATACTAAACAAACCATAATATTATGCAATAGTGTTACGACATATACCACTATACCACTACACTAACTTTTATATTTATAATTACTATATTATAATACTATACACATAAACTATAGTATAGTATTAGGTCTATAATAATACTATGCCATTATAGTATAGTATACTATAACAATTCTTATATTATATTTACAAAGCACATATATTATATATGTACATAATATAGTATGGTATATATATATTATGAAAAGTGTTAACAAAATTGTTGTATATACTACACTTACAATATAATCAATTAAATTATGGTGTGTACTTACCCCTACACTTGTAGCATAATATAGCAATATAGAATTCTAAACCCCAAAAATTAACACCAAACCCCAAACCTAAACCCTCAAAACCCCAAAACCCAAACCCTAAACCTAAACTTAACTTAAAACCCAAAATCCTAACTTGAAACCTAAAATCCTAAAAAACTAAATAAAATAAATAAATAAAACCTAAACCTAAATAAAATATAATATAAAAAGCTAAACTAACCTTTAAAACCTAAAAAATAAAATAAAATAAAAAAAAAATAAACTAAATGAAATAAATAAAAATCTAAACTATATAAAATAAACCTAACAATCAAAAAATAATAAAAACCTAAATAATAAAATAAATAAATAAACCCAAAATAAAAATAAAATAAGAACTAAATAAAAACCAAAACCTAAAAATAAAACCAAAAAATCAAAAAATAAAACTTAAATCATAAATTACCTAAACCTAAAATAAAATAAAATAAACATAAAGTAAAACTAAACCTAAACTAAAATAAATTAAACCTAAACTTAAACCCAAATAAAATAAAATAAAATAAAATAAAAATACCTAAACCTAAACTAAAATAAAAACCTAAAATAAACCTAAAATAATCTAAAACCTAAACCTAAAAAAATAATATAAACACCTAAACCTAAACCTATAAAAATAAAACCTAAATTTAAAAATAAAAAATAAAAATAAAACTCAACTCAAAATAAATAAACCCAAAAAAAGAAAATAAAAAACTAAAATAAAATAAATAAACTCTAAATAAACTAAACTAAATAAAATAAAAAATAAACCTAAACATGAATATAAATAAATAAACTCAAATAAATTAAAATAAACTAATAAACAAATAAATCTAAACTTGCCAGTTTTAATTAATAAAACCATAAACCCTAAATCACTACCCTAATCCTAATCCCTAAACCCTAAAACCCCAATAGCTTAAACCCTATCAAACCCTAACCTAAACCCTAAAACCCTAAAACCCTAACCCAAAATCCTAAACCTTAAACCTATACCCCTAAACCCTGAACCAAACCCTAAAACCTAACCCAAACCCCAACTAATAAACCCCAAACCAAAACCCTAACCCAACCCTAAACCCTAAACCTTAAACCCTAAATCCTAAACCCTAAGAATTTAGGTTGGAACATCACCATTGCCAGATTTAGCAGGTAATGGCATGAGGTGATGATTATCACAATGGTGGTGGGGAATCTAGAGGAGTTGGTGGATATGGAGGTGGTGGCCAGATAAGTGGTTGTTATGGAGGCAGGAGGAGCGACAGAGGTTATAATCGTGGTAGTGGCAGAGGGAGAGATTGGGGATATGATGGTGGATCCCGCTACTCGAGAGGTGGGGGTGGTTCTGGCTGAAACTAGAGAAATTGAAGAACAACTGATCGGATCTATTGCTTATGGAATTGTGTTATTATAGTAGAGATGATTATACTTATCTAGGGTTTTTGATTTTCTCTATGGGTGCTCATTTTTTATCTATGTTGTTGCTTTTTTCTTAGAAAACTTGGGGTGCTACTTGGTTGATTAAATTGAAAAGAAGAAATGTTGAATATGAATTTATTCTCTGTTAAAAAAATTTTAAACCCTAAACCCTAAACCCTAAACCCTAAACCTTAAACACTAAACCCTAATCCCTAAACTAACCCTAAAACTCCTAAATCCTAAACCCTAAAAAGCTAACGTAAATAAAATAAAATAAAATAAAATAAAAACATATATTAAAACTTAAACTTAAACCTAAAAGAAAATAAAATAAAAAATAAAAACTAAACTAAAATAAAAGAAATCAAAAAAAACCTAAACTAAACTAAAAAAATAAAAAGCCTAAATAAAAAAAAACTAAACCTAAACTAAAATAAGATAAATAAAATAAAATAAAACAAAACAAAAATTTAAACCTAAAATAAACCTAAAAAATAAACCAACAAATAAATAAAATAAAATCTAAACCTAAACTAAAAAAAACCTAAACCTAAAATGAAAAAATAAATAAAATAAAATAAACCTAAACCTAAACTAAAATAAACTTAATTAAAATAAATAAAACCTGAACCTAAACTAAAACCTAAACCTAAAATAAACTAAAAATAAACCCAAACTTAAATTAAGAAATAAAACTTAAAAATAATCCTATAATAAAATCTTAAAACCTAAACCTAAAAAAATAAAATAGAATCCTAAACATAAACCTAAAAATAAAAAATAAAACATAAACCTAAAAAAGAAAATAAAAATAAAACTCAACTAAAAATAGACCTAAACCTTAAAAATAAACTAAAATAAATAAACTTAAAATAAATAAACTAAACTAAATAAAAATAAAAAATAAACCTAAATATAAATAAAAATATAATAAACTCAAATACATAAAAAATAAACTAAAGAAACTAAATGAACCTAAATAGTTTATTTTAGGCTTAGGTTTTTTTTAAGTTTAGGGTTTAGGTTTTATTTTTTATTTTTTTTAAGGTTTTATTTTTATGTTTAGGTTTTTATTTAGGTTTTACTTTATTTTATTTTAGCTTTTATTTTATTTAGTTTTTTTATTTTTAGGTTTATTTTATTTTTTAGTTTAGTTTAAGTTTTTATTTATTTTATTTTAGTTTACATTTTTTATTTTTTTTATTTTTTTATGATTAGGTTTAAGTTTGGGTTTAGGATTCAGTTTAGATTTTTATTTTATTTTATTTTATTATTCTATTTATGTTTAAGTTTTCTTAATCTATTTTATTTTTATGTTATATTTAAATTAGGTATAGGTTTTTAGGTTTTTAGGTTTTTATGATTTGGGGTTTAGGGTTTAGGGTTTCGGGTTGTAGGTTTTAGGGTTTAGGGTTTAGGGTTTCAGTGTTTAAGGTTTAGGGTTTAGGGTTTTTTAGTTTATTTTATTTTTAAATTATGTAAACTCATAGGTTTAGGTTTATTTAGTTTATTTTCTATTTATTTTAGTTTATTTTATTTTATATTATTATTAAGGTTTATTTTTATATTTATTTAGTTTAGTTTATTTAATTTATGTTTATTTATTTTTGTTTAGGTTTTTTATTTTAGTTTATTTTTTAGGTTTAGGTTTTAGGTTTAGGTTTTATTTTAGTTTAAGTTTAAGTTTATTTTTAGTTTATTTTATTTTATTTAGGTTTAGGTTTAGTTTATTTTAGGTTTTGGTTTTACTTATTTTAGTTTAGTTTATTTTAGGTTAGGTTTAAGTTAACTTTATTTCTATTTTAGGTTTAGTTTTTTTTTAGTTTAGGATTGAGGTTCTATTTTTTAGGTTTGGGTTTTCATTTAGTTTTATTTTATTTTATTTTAGGTTTATTTTATTTAGGTCTAGTTTTATTTTATTTAGGTTTTATTTTTCTTAAGTTTAGGTTTTATTTATTTTATTTTAGTTTAGTTTTTATTTATTATTTTATTTTGTTTTAAGGTTTCAGTTTTGCTTTAGTTTTAGATTTAGGTTTTAGTTTAAATTTTTATTTTATTATTTTATTTTATTAATTTTGAATTAGGTTTTTTATTCATTTTCTTTTTTGGTTTTATTTAGTTTAGGTTTAGGTTTTTAGCTTTTTAGAGTTTAGGATTTAAGGTTTGTTGAGTGTTTAAGATTTAAGGTTTAGGGCTTGCAGTTTAGGGTTTCGGGTTAAGTGTTTTGGGTTTAGGGTTTAGGTTTTAGGGTTTTAATATTTTAGGGTTTAGGGTTTAGAGTTTAGGGTTTAGGGTTTTAAGATTTTAGGGTTTAGGGTTTAAGGTTTTAGAGTTTAGAGTTTAGGGTTTAGCTTTTAGGTCTAGGGTTGTGGTTTTAGTTTAGGGTTTAAGGTTTTTGGTTTTTTTTAACTGAGAATAAATTCATATTCAACATTTCTTCTTTTTGATTTCATCAACCAAGTAACACACCAAGTATTCTAGGACACAAGCGATGACATACATAAAAAATGAGCATGCATTGAGAAAATCAAAAACCCTAGATAACTAGAACCGTCTCTACTACAAAGACACCTGTTCCATAGCGAGAGATTGCCCATTCTTGGTATCTCCGGTTCCCATCGACCACCCCTCTTCTCGAGTTGGGATCCCATCATATCCTCGATCTCTCCCTGCCACCACCATGGTTTTAACCTCTACTCCTCCCACCACCAATTCTGACCACCACCTCCATATCCACAACACCTCCCATCCCCGGTGAAAACTGTGGCCTCGCCTTCACTTCCATGCGATCTAGGAGCTTGGTTGATGGTGATGTTCGTCAAGGTTCTGCTCATTCTCAGGGTTTAAGTTTATTAGATTTTAGGGTTTAGGTTTATTTTTTAATTTATTTAATTACTTTAGGTTTAGTTTAGGGTTTCAGGTTTAGGTTTTAGTGTTTGGGTTTAGGGTTTAGGTTGTAGGGTTTATGGTTTTAGAGTTTATGCTTTTAGGGTTTAGGGTTTAGGGTTAGGGTTTAAGGTTTAAGGTTTTAAGGTTTACAATTTAGGGTTAGGGTTTAAGATTTATAGTTTAGGGTTTAGGATTTAGCGTTTAGGTTTTAGGGTTTAGGTTTTTGAGGGTTTAGAGTTTAGGGTTTTAGGTTTAGGGTTTTATTATGGTTTAGGGTTTAGGGTTAGGTTTAGGATTTAGGGTTTAAGGTTTAGGGAGTAGGATTTAGGGTTTTGGGTTAAGGGTTTAAGGTTTTTTAAAAAAATTAAGTAAACCAATAGGTTTAGGTTTATTTAGTTTATTTATTATTTATTTTACGTTATTATATTTTTTTATTTTTTTTGGTTTATTTTTTATTTTTATTTAGTTTAGTTTATTTATTTTAGCTTTATTTATTTTAGTTTAGGTTTTCCATTTTAGTTTATTTTTAGGTTTAGGTTTAGGTTGAGGTTTATTTTTTAGTTGAGTTTTATTTTTATTTTATTTTTTATGTTTATGCTTTATTTTTTATTTTTAGATTTATGCTTAGGTTTTTATTTTATTTTTTTAGGTTTAAGTTTTAGATTTTTATTTTAGGTTTATTTTAAGGTTATATTTTTTTAATTTAGGTTTAGGTTTATTTTAGTTTATTTTTTATTTAGGTTATAAGTTTAGTTTATTTTAGGATTACATTTAGGTTTTATTTATTTTTGTTTAGTTTATTTTAGTTTAGGTTTAGGTTTATTTAATTTTTATTTTATGTTTATTTTTTTTTTTGGTTAGGATTTAGGTTTTAATTTTTATTTATTTTTAGGTTTTATTTTTAAGTTCATTTTTTAGGTTTGGGTTTTTCTTTAGTTTTTATTTTATTTTATTCTAGGTCTATTTTATTTTTATTTTAGGTTTAGTTTTTATTATATTTAGGTTTTTTATTTTTAACTTTAGTTTAGGTTTTTATTTATTTTATTTTAGTTTAGTTTTTATTTTTTATTTTTCTTTCTTTTTAGGTTTAGGTTTTGGTTTAGCTTTTAGTTTAGGCTTTAATTTTATTTTATTTTTATATTTTATTTTAGTTTAGGTTTATTTATTTATTTTAGTTTTCAGTTTTATTTAGTTTAGGATTATGTTTTTAGCTTTTTAGGGTTTAAGCTTAGTTGAGGGTTTAGGGTTTGGGGTTTAAGGCTTAGGGTTCAGGGTTTAGGATTTAGGGTTTATGGTTTTAGGTTTTATGCTATTAGGGCTTAGGGTTTAGGGTTTAGGATTAGGGTTTAGGGTTTAGGGTTTAAGTTTTAGGGTTTAGGTTTTTTTAGTGTTTAGGGTTTAGTTTAGGTTTATATGGTTAGTTTTAGTTTAGGGTTTAGGGTTTTTAGTTTTTTTTTTAACACATAACAAACTCAGATTCAACATTTCTTCTTTTCAATTTCGTCAACCAAGTAACACACCAAGTTTTCTAGGAGATAAGCGATGATAAAGATAATAAATGAGCATGCATAGAATAATCAAAAACCCTAGATTAGAAGAACCATCTCTACTATAAAGATAGTTTCGTAAGTAGCAGATTGATTATTCAATTACTCCAGTTCCCATCAAAACCACCCCAGCCTCTCGAGTAGTAGGATCGACTATCATATCCCTAATTTCTCCCTCCACCACCACCACGATTATAACCTCCAATGCTCCTCCCTCCTCCATAACCACCACTACTTCGTCCACCACCTCCATATCCACCAGCACCTCTAGATTCCTCACCACCACTACAATAACTATAGCATCTGCCTTTGCCTTAGCCGCAAGATCTAGACTAAGCTTGGTTGACAGTGATGTTCCCATCGTCAAGGTTCTTCCCATTATTAGGGTTTAGGTTTAGGGTTAGGTTTATTAGGTTTTATGGTTTTCATTTATTTTTTAATTTATTTTGTTACTTTAGATTTAGGCTTAGGGTTTGGGGTTTGGGGTTTAGGATTTAGGGTTTAGGGTTAGGGTTTGGGGTTTAGAGTTTAGGGTGTAGGCTTTAGAATTTAGGGTTTAGGGTTTAAGGTTTTAGAGTTTATGCTTTTAGGGTTTATGGTTTATAATTAGGGTTTATGGTTTAGGGTTTGTGGATTTAGGGTTTTATTTTATGGTTTTTTTTTGTTTAGGTTTTAGTTTAGGTTTAGGGTTAGGTTTATGATCTAAGGTTTAAAGTTTAGTTTAGGGTTTTTGATTCTTTTTAAACACAGAACAAATTCAGATTCAACATTTCTTCTTTTTGATTTCATCAACCAAATAACACACCAAGTTTTCTAAGAGACAAGCAATGACAAAGATAAAAATTAAGCACGTGTAGAGAAAATCAAAAATCCTAGATTACTATAATTATCTCTATAGTTCTATAGTAAAGACACAGTTCCATAAGCAGTAGATCAGATAGGTCGTGATTCAATTTCTCCAGTTCACATCAAAACCACCCTGACCTATCGAGTAGCAGGATCTGCTGTCATATCCCTGATCTCTCCCTCCACCACCACCATAGTTGTAACCTTTGATGCTCCTCCTCCCTCCCACCACCGCTCATTCACCACCTCCATATCCACCAACACCATTATACCCCCCTCCACCGGGTAACCTGATCCACCTTGCCTCTCAGATCTAAATCAGCCCGGGTTGATGGTGATGTTCCTTATCTGCTATGTGGTTTAGGTTTATTAGGTTTTAGGGATTTTTTTAATTTACTTATTAATTTAGATTTAGGTTTGGGGTTTGGTGTTTAGTGTTTAGGTTTAGGTTAGGGTTTAGGGTTTGTGGTTTTGGGTTTTGTGGTTTATGCTTAGGTTGGTTTAGGTTTAGGATTAGGGTTTAGGGTTTAGGTTTTAGGATTTAGGGTTTAGGGTTTTAGAGTTTAGGGCTGTGGTTTAGTGTTTTAGGGTTTAGGGTTTAAGTTTATTTTTATTATATTTAGTTACTTAGGTTTGGCTGGGGTTTTGGGGGTTAGGTTATGGTAGGGTTTATAATTTTTATTTATTTTAGTTCATATTATTTTTATTTTTATTTGACCCAATCTTTAATTTTATTTAGTTTAGTTTATTTATTTTAAGTTTCTATTATTTAGGTTATTTTTAGTTTAGTTTTTAAGTTTATTAGTTTAGGTTTAATATTTAGTTGAGTTTATTTTTATTTATTTTTTTAGGTTTAGGTTTTATTTTTTAATTTTAGGTTTAGGTTTAGGATTTTATTTTATTTTTTAAGTTTAGGTTTTATGTTTTCATTTTAGTTTTATTTTTAGGTTTTACTTTTTAGTTTAGATTTAGGATTATTTTAAGTTTATTTTATTTTATTTTGTTTAGATTTATGTTTAAGTTTGGTTAATTTTAGGATTAGGTTTTGGTTTTATTTCTTTTAGTTTAGTTTATTTTATTTTAGGTTAAGGTTTATTTTATTTTGTTTACTTTATTTTATATTTTAGGTTTTTTTTTTTTATTTAGGGTTTTGTTTTGTTTCTTATTTATTTTTAAGTTTTATTTTTATAGTTTATTTTTAGGTTTAGTTTCTATTTAGTTTTAATTTTATTTTATTATAGTTTTATTTTTTATTTTGTTTAATTTTATTTTATTTAAATCTTTATTCTTAGGTTTACTCTTTTTTTTATTTAGGTTTTATTTATTTTATTTTAGTTTCTTTTATTAGTTTATTTTATTTTATTTTTTAAGTTTAGGTTTAGTTTAGGTTTTATTTTAATTTATTCTTTATTTTATTTAGTTTTAGGTTTTTTTTATTTTTATATTTAGGGTTTTATTTAGTTTAGGTTTAAGATTCCTTTTAGGGTTTGTGGGTTTTAGGTTTAGCATTTGTTTATTTTAGGGTTTTGGGTTATTTAGTTTAGAGTGGTTTGGGGTGTTTTGCCTTTAGATTTTAGGGTTTTAGTGATCTTAGTGGTTTCACCAGGGCTCAGTGGCCCAACTACGCCTAGGGTTTAAGGCCAGTGACTGTTAGGTCCAGGGTTATGGGTTTTGGGAGATTCACAGGCTCAGTGGCCCACTCCACCTGCCCACCACTCCACCATTTAGACTTCAGTGGCTCAGCCTAGCCTAGGGCCAGGGCCTAGGGTATTATTTAAGGCCTAGGGCCTAGTGGCCAGGGCCTAGAGTTTGGTTTCTGGCCCAGGCTCCAGATTTTTTTGGGTGTGGCCATGGTCTGGGCCTGGGTTAGATCTTGCCTGGGTAGAGTCCAGCTCAGGGGTCCTTGGGTAGGGTGGGTTTATTTATTTTTTTTTATTCTTTAAATTAAGCAAACTAGAAGGTTTAGTTTATTTAATTTATTTTTATTTTAATTTATCTTGATTTGGTTTATATTTTTTTTAGCCTGGTTTTATTTTTTTAGTTTATTTTTTATTTTAGAACATTTTAGGTCAGTTTAGTTTAGATTTATTTTTTAGTTTAGGTTTATTTTTAGTTTATTTTTAGGTTTTAGGTTTTATTTTATATTTTAAGTTTAGGTTTAGGTTTTATTATATTTTTAGGTTTAGTTTAGCTTCTCATTTTAGGTCTATTTTTAGGTTTTATTTTTTTATTTAGGTTTAGTTTTATTTTTAGTTTATTTTATTTTATTTAGTTTAGGTTTAGGGTTAGGTTTAGTTTATTTTAGGTTTTGGATTAGGTTTTATTTATTTTAGTTTAGTTTATTTTAGTTTAGGTTTAGGTTTATTTTTTTTTTATTATATGTTTAGGTTTTTTTGTAGGGTTTATGTTTTATTTTTTATTTATTTTATGTTTTATTTTGGTTTATTGTTTTAGGTTTAGGTTTTATTTAGTTTTATTTTATATTATTTTAGGATTATTTTATTTTAATTTAAGTTTAGTTTTTATTTTATTTAGGTTTTATTTTAGTTAAGTTTAGGTTTTATTTATTTTATTTTAGTTTTATTTGTTTTATTTTTTTCATTTAGTTTTAGGTTTAGGTTTAGGTTTTGGTTTATGTTTAGTTTGTTTTTTATTATATTTTATTTTATTTTAATATTTTATTTTGTTTAAGTTTTTATTTATTTTATTTTAGGTTTTATTTAGTTTTGGTTTAAGTTTTAGCATTTTATGGTTTAGGTTTAAGGTTTTAGGGTTTGAGTTTAAATTTTTATTTAAGGTTTTTTGGTTTAGGATTTAGGGTTTAAGGATTAGGTTTTAAGTTTAGGGTTGGTTTTAGTTTAGGGTTTAGACAAATTCAAATTCATGATTTCATCTTTTCGATTTCATCAACCAAGTAACACACCAACTTTTCTAAGACACTAGCGATGACATAGATAAAAAATGAGCACAGATAGTGCAAATCAAAAATCCTAGATAACTAGAACTGTCTCTATTATAAAGGCATTGATCCATAAGTAGTAGATCAGATGAGTCATTCTTTAGTTTCTCGAGTTCCCACCAGAACCACCCTGGCCTCTCGAGTAGCGGGATCCTTAGTCATATCTCCGATCTCTCCCTCGGCCACCACCATGGCTGTAACCTCCATCACTTTTCCTGCTTCAATAACCACCATTGCTCCGACCACCACCTCCATATCCACCGACCTCCATCCCACCACCACCATCTAATCACCTCACCTGCCACCACCACTATCTAGACCAAGCCCAGTTGATGGTGATGTTCTCCAAGGTTTACACTCAAGGTTTTAGCTTAGGTTTATTAGTTTAGGGTTTTGTTTATTTTAAATTTATTTAGTTACTTTATGTTTAGATTTAGAGTGGGTTTAGGTTTAGGTTAGGGTTATGTTTTTGCCTGGGGTTTATAGAGTTTATGCTTTTTGTGGTAGTTTAGGTTTTAGGGTTTTAGGGTTAGTGGTATTTTTGGGTTAGGGTTTGGGTTTAGGGTTAGGGTTTAGGTTTTTATTTTTTTAAAGTTTATACCAGGATTTAGCATTTTTGGATAAGGGTTTAGATTTAGTTAGCAGTGGCTTAGGTTACTTTTGGTTTAGGCTTAAGGCTTTATTTTTTATGGTTAGTTTGGGTTTAAGGTTTATTTGGGTTTTTATTTAGTTTAGGTGTTTAGGATTAGGGTTAGGTTTATTGGGTTAGTGTTTTAGGTTTGGTTTTATTTAGGATTTGTATGTTTATAGCAAATGGTTTAGGGCTTACGATTATAAGTTTAGAGTAGTAGGTCATGGGCATCACATGAGACAAATCACCAATGTAAGTGGTCATTTCCATTCTTTTGCCATTTCATACCTCCCAATGGTCCACCAGTACTTGGACATGCCTAACCAAGGGGTGGTTGGGTCACATGACCCATGGGAGGTGAAATCACCTCACCCTCCCCATTAGGACACCCATGATTCCTACTTGGAAGCCACCTCCACACCTTCAACCAACTAAGTCGAGCTAACTCACCTTTTTCCTACCACCGACCACTCCATGAGATTGTCTATGCCCACTGAAGTTAAACCATCCCACCATTGATCAAGATGATGGAAGGTTCTTTATTTCCACTCAAACGCATATAAAATCATTCCTCGAGCTCTAGCTACCCAAAAATATATACCATTCAATCTTATATAAATCAACACATGAATAGAGGAAAGAGAACTTAACATACATACACTTAACCTATAACAACATACATTTCTTATTTATTTATAACTAGCATCATAACACATGTTATTATTCATTTATAAGCTTTTGAAAAATACATTTTGATTTAATAGTGATAATAGCAACGCATATATTAAATTAAACCAACACATGCAAGCTTACATAAAGAAAATTCATTTTATTTTACTTAATTTTGAAAACATGAATGCATGAATTTAAATGACATACCAAATTTAACATGATTAGAAATAGGACAATCAAATATAAGCATGTGATTCATTTAACCAAACTAGTTCTTAAGGACAATCAAATCAATTAAGATTATTTAAAGCAAAGCTTCTTTATTAATTAAGTTTTGGATTTGGTTTTATTTATAAAGGAGAAGAGAAATCATCACTTGATGTTTTAAACCCATTCCCACATTAGTGATTTAATTTAATTTATAGAAATGTAATTAAATTGATTTTATGGGTTAATTAAGTTGAACCCTTAATTAGATGAATTAATTTACCTTACTTAAGTAACCTTAAAGTAATTAACTAAATATTTATGAGCCAACATGATATGCATGGAAAATAAACTTGCAATAATCCTAGGAAATAAAAGGAGCCTAATGCAATTGGCTCATGATTAATAGTTAATTAGATTAAGGGACTTAATTAATTATTCTTATGATTTTTCCACACATGTGGACTAACCATAATTTCATTAAACTCCTTTATGTTATTAAACACCTACAGATCTACCCCATGATTTAATTTATTATGGTCTGATGTGATTATGATTTTAATTTGATTAAGTTATTTAATTAATTAGTTAAATCTTAATTAATTTCATTTTAATAAAGAGTGAAATGAACTTAAGGACCCTATTCCTTAGTTCGCCATCGTGAATAATGATTAATAAACTTAATTAACTAATTTGTTATTATTCATGGGATTAATTAACCATTAATTAACTTAAAATAGTAGTTAAGGTTTAATTAGCTAGTTTTCTTAATTAAGTGAGCAATAAATCCTGAAAAACTCATGGGAGGCAGAGGTTATCCCATAAAATTAACTCATAAAATTTGGGATTAATTATTCAAGTAATTAATGAGTAATTAAGCTATTAATTTTATATTAAACCTTTATTGTTCAAAATTAGTTAAGGTCATTTTTAATTAATTCTCCTTTGAAATACCTTTAAAATGAGTATTTTTTTTAATTTTTTATTTCTCTATGATTATTTATAATTTTTAGAAGTTTTAGCCATTAAAAATGACTAATTAAGCCTAATTAAAGCCTAATCCTATTGGCACCACCTCGCGTTGACGTGATGTGCTTTCTACATGGCACCATGGGATTGGCCAGTTAAAACTTATCTAACTCCGTGCCTACATGGCGGTGGCGAATGCTCTTTCTCGTTCTTTGTCCGATCTAAGATCAAATAGCTACGATTAATCCCACAGCTTAATAGGATTAAATCAGATCGATCAAGCAGATCTAATCACCACCATCCATTCTGATCATGTGGAATAGACGGTGCACGATATAACATCACATGAGTGAGGGAGAATGGAGTGCATCCTCCATTGCTCACTTAATCAACTCCAAAAGGATCCCACCCCTTCACCACATTGATCAAAAGGGATCCAACAGTCAAGATCACATGAGATGCAAGTTTTCTTCAAAAAGCTCCAACCCATTTTTTTGTAAGGATTTTTATTTGAAGCATACCTTGCTGGAGCTCAAGTCGAGAATCTTGAATGATTGAGGAAGCTTCATCTAGTGGAGACAGAGCCCTGTTGACCAACAATTGGATCAATTCCTTCATGGTAGTTTGAAAGGCCATGAACTAATGATTTGGAGCTCGGCTTTGATCAAAGTCCCACCTCCGGTGCTCGGGAAGCTTGGGAGATGATTCATTCTTGCTTAACAAGGCCTAGGGAAAGTGCGTGCAAAGTTAGATTGAGTTTGATGGAAAAAAGGTGAAGTTAGGTTATAAATGGGAGTGTCCTATTTTGAGACAAATGGGAATGGCATTTTTTGAGTGAGTAATGAGCTTAGGATCTTAGGGAAGGGCTCTAGCAATGTCTTGTTAGGTAGGGCTTGAGGAATGATATTTATTTATGTTTGTGGAAACACCCCTCCTTCATTTGATGGGGTGGTGGGATCGAGTTTGGCTTCTAATGTCATCCAACCATCTCGGGAGTCATGGGTGGTAAGGAGGAGGTGAGTTGGATCGGCTTGGTAGGTTGAAGGTGCAGAGGTGGGCCAAAGAGAATCAATTGCTTGGGTTGGGTGTTGGTTTGGGCTTGAGATTGACCACCTTGATTTATTTGGATAGTTAATTGGGTTCAATTGGGTCCAATCATGGCTTTGGTCAAGTTCAACAATCAATTTGTAATGAACTTGAGCCATTTGTTGCAATCAAATTGGTTTATATTTTGATTTGACCCAATTTGGTCTTCTAGGTCAATTTGGGTCTACTTGGGTCAAGAGGACCAATTGGGTTTGGTTTGACTCAATTCAAATAAATATTGATTTTGATTTGGTATGAATTATTAGTTTCAAGGGATTTGGCATTTTGGCTAGTTTGGATTATATGGGTTAAGGTTTTGACTTGGTGAATGACCAAGTTGACTTGGTTTGACCCAATTTGTGATAATTGATCAACCTAGGGTGATCAACAATCATGATGGGAGGTTTTGATAGGCTTGTTTCAATCCAATTTGGGTAGGATTATAACTTGGCTGAAATAGGTCAAATTGGCCACTTTGGGTCAAGTGGACCAATTTGGTTTTGTTGGCTTTATTTTGGGTTGAATTTGATTTATTTGAGTTTATATATGGATTTAGTATTGATATATAAATTCAATTACAATTGGCTTGGGTTTAAATGGGCTTTGGTTAATTTAAAAATTTCAAGTCAAAAGGGTGTCTTGGGTTTGACTTGGGTTGATTTTGGCTTGGCTTGATGATTGTAGATTTCATTTGTATATTTGAATATGATTGAAGGTATGATTGATTCATAAGAAAATCAGTTGAGTTTGGGTTTTGGAATGAAGAATTTGGCTAAGTCCATGGAGTTGGGTCATAGTTGGATTTTGATTTGGTTTGATTTGTCTTTGATGATTTAAATGTATATTCCATTTAAATTTGTGAAGATGATTGAAAATATGATTGCTTTGTGAGAAAATCAATCAAGTTTGACTAGATTTGGATTATGATTTGGTGAAGTCCATGGGATAGGTCATATGGCTTAGGAAGGGTTTTGATTGAATTTGATTTAGTTTAATTTATTTTTGATCATTTGAATGTAGATTTGATTTTTTATTTAGAAGATAATTGATATAAATTGATTATGAGAAAATCAATTGATTTTAAATTGATTTGGATTAAGATTTGGCAAAGTCCATGGGATAGGTCATATGGCTTAGAAGGGTTTTAAGTGTTTGGATTGATCATGGGCTTCAATCATTTGGTTTTGGAATTTGGGTTTGGATTTGGATTTGAATTTGATGTTTGAATTGAACTTAATGTTTTTGAGAAGGTGAACTGGATTGGATTTGGGTTGTAGGGTAATTATCCTAATCCTTAAGGCATAACCTAACCCTATGGTTAACCCTTCTAAGTCTTTAGGCATATGTTAAGTGTTTACCTAATTGTTAAAAGTGTCTTATGACTAGGGAAGTCTTAGTATCTAGAATACTCCTAAGCCTAAGATAGGAATATTGAATCTGGACTCCAAAATTGAGGTCAGTAGGCCTTAGGCTCCATAGTTTTGCCCCTGGAGATAGATAATTAGAAGACTGAAGCCAAGTTTCACATTATATACTTGAATACATCTTTCAATGCTTTTATTGGGATACCATGGATACATGAGAACAACATTGTTCCATCCTCTTTATATGAGTGTATAAAGTTCATGAGAAGTGGGATCATCTACTGTGTCAAAGGAGATCTCAAGCCATTTATAGTTCATGAGGTTAGCATATATGAGGATACGACTTACTACCTCCCTAAAAATCAACAAGTCTACTATCATGAACTTGGCCAAAGTTTAGAAATAAAAGAAAAAGAAAAAGAAATAGAAAAGGAAAGAGAAAAAGAAAAGGAAAAGAAAATGAAAAAGAAAATAAAAGAGCGAAAATAGACTTGGAGGAGGAGGAAGTGGAGCCTGACAATAGATTCCACCCATAGTTTGTTACTCCATTCGAACATATGGGAAGGTTGACCTAACTTCCATTAGGTAGAGGAAGAGGCCAGTTTAGAGGCAGTTCGAGGGGTTGAAAACCTCTTTATTGGCCACCCAATAGAAGATATATCCTAGCTACCATGAGCACACCTGCTATCCATATAGACTTAGAATCTAGTTCATAAGATGAGCCTTATATGGTTAGCACACAGACTCTTCGGCAGTAGATTCCCTTTGGTGACACTTGAGCCACATAGCGATGAAGACCAAGCTCCAAAGCAAATCATAAGTGTATCTAAGTCTATATGTGAAATAGTTAGGCATCAGTTGGAAACTTTAGCTCTAACCCACTTTCCTCTCAAAAAGCTGAGGGTTTGGTAGTTAAGGAAGCCCCAAGTCATCCATAGGTGTGAAGACTCAGAGGTTCTTTTTGGGAGCATCATCCTCAAATCAAGAAGTTGATGTAGAACTTGAGGATGTTTCATATAAAGATTTAATAGAATTACCTTTTGATTGGTACTTGCCTTGTGTTCATAATTTAGCAAAGAAAGGTTAATCCCATATATTTGGTCAAAGCATAAGTTAGAATACTTCAAAAGAATTTGGAAGAACAAATGCAAAAGCTCTCAGTCAAGACCGGGACTAGGATTCAGTACAGTGGGTCCATTAGATGATGATGATTATTACTTAGTCAATACCAATTATTTGGAATCTGATAGGTTCTTTTCAAATCACATTAACTCATATGAGGAGCTGTGCTTAGAAACTTTAGATGATCCAGATAATTTTGGAGTCAAAGGTGCACCACTAGAGTTCAAAGAAGAGATCAAGTCAACCATTGATGAGCTCAAGGAAATTAACTTTGGAATTGAAGAAGATCCACGACTGACATACATCAATTCTTTGTTGAATGAAATTGAAACCAATGACTTAGTTAGGCTATTGACTGAGTTTAAGGACTGCTTTGCATGGTGTTATGAAGAGATGTCTGGATTGGCTCATGATGTAGCAGTCCATAAACTAGCAATAGAGCCTACGCTAACCTATCAAGCAAGCTCTAGATGCATGCAATTAGACATAGAACAATAGGTGAATTATGAAGTCAATAAACTGATTGATGCTAGCTTCATCCAAGCAAAAAAATACCCTACCTAGTTAGCCAACGTCATCCTAATTAAGAAAAAGAGTAGCCAATTTCACATATGCTTTGATTTTAGGGATTTAAATAAGGCAAGTCCAAAGAAGAATTTCCACTACCAATCTCAGGGCTGATGGTGGACATTGCCTCATCTCATGCAGTCTTCTATTTCATGGATGGCTCATCTAGATAACTAAATAAAGATGGCCCCTAAAGATGAAAGAAACACTACTTTTAGAACCCTCGATTGGAATCTATTGCTATAAGGTCATGCCTTTCAGCTTTAAAAAATGTCGGTGCTACATACCAGTGGGCTATGACTCAAATCTTTGATGAACTCATTCATCATCAAGTTGAGTGCTATGTCGATGATCTCATGGTCAAAAGTAGAGAAAAGGAAGACCATCTCTTTGACTTGAGAGTAGTTTTCTAATAGTTAAGATAATATAACCTCAAAATGATCCCCTAAAGTGTGTATTCAGAGTAGCTTCAGGGAAATTCTTTGGGTTTGTTGTCTGACACCAGGGAATTGAAATCGATCTGGAGAAGATCAAGGTGATATTTAGAATTTCCACCTCCTAAAAGTTTAACTCAATGCAGATCACTCTAAGGGAGGTTGGAGTATCTAAGACTCCTTATATTCAACTTATCGTGAAGATGTAAACCATTCTTAGCACATGTCAAAAAGGATGCCAAGTACAAGTGGGATGATAAGTGTGAGAATGCCTTTAAAGAAACCAAGCATTACCTGATGATGCCCCTAGTTCTAGCAACCCTTATCGCGAGCAAGCCACTCATACTTTACACTACCATGTTAGATGACTCCCTTGGTGCTTTGTTGGTCCAAGCCAATGATGAAAGGAAGGAAAATACACTCTACTACCTCAATCGTCATCAAATACATGGTGTTGTCCTACACCAACCAATCAACATTCTACATCTTACATTGGCCTTATGGCCATTCGAGTGTTCGGGTACCAACATAGTCGGTCTGATTGATCCTCCTTCTTCCAAGGATCATCATTTCATCATAGCTGTGAAGGTGATTCCACTCAGAGAGATCACAGCTCATCATGTGCTCCAATTTTTTAGAAACCATATCATATATAGGTTGAGTGCCTCTGAATTATATCGATAATGGCATTCAAGAACCGAGATCAAAACTTTGCCAGAGATAAAGCATAGATTGGAGATATTCTGCCATCAACTACCGAGGGCAAATAGCTTAGCAAAAGCTTTTAATAAAACTCTCATCCAAATACTAAAGAAGATAATCAAGAATAATAAGCGATAGTGGCATGAGCAGTTAGTTGAAGCCTTGTGGGCCTACCGCACCACATATAGAACTCCAACTCAATATACTACTTTCTTCTTAGTGTATGGGTCCAAAGCCATTCTATCATTAGAAGTCCAACTCCCATCATGAAGGATAGTTGTGGGTAGCAAGATCACAACAAAGTAGAATGCCAAGTTACAGTTAGAAGAGCTCGAAGGTTTGGAGGAGAGATGCCTGTGGGCAAGCCAAAACCTTGAGTTGTACAAAGCTAAAATGATTCAAGCTCACAACAAGTTGGTCCATCCTAGAGCATTTTAAGTAGGAGAGCATATTTTAGTTCTAAGGAGAGCGATTATTCCCCGTCATAAGATGGGAGGCAAGTTTGGACCCACTTGGGAAGGCCCTTTTTGCATAGAGAAGGCCTACCAAGGAGGATCTTATCAGCTAATTAATCATAAGGGAGCAATGCTTCAATTAATGGGCTCTAAAAAATATTATAAATCATGTTGAAAAATAATTATCATGAATGAAAATTTAATTTTGAATTCAATCTCTTCCATTTTGAAAGTATTCTTGTTTGTGAATTTGCCATGATGTGTTTAGGGTAGGTGTAAAGAACCCAAGCGGTGTCCTATCCTTCATCGACACAACACAAACACAAACTACACACAAGCATATAAAATAAACACATATCTTTCATCTTGGGCTACTCTGAGTTGAGATAAGCCCCTGGCACTCACTTTCGGTATGCTCTAGGTTGGGCGACTACCATGCTAGTGTGTCCCCCAAGTGGTCTTCTTGCCTTGGAGTATATAAGTTTGCTATGCTTTCTTTCCTTACTTCACCACTGTACACCAATGAGAGCCTTGTTAGTTTGGTAGGCCTTATTGTGTGGCTAGTAAGCTATCTCATGTTGGCTTCATTTAAGAGGATGTGAGTCTGCTACACTTTCTTCTTGGATTAGCCTTCGTGCACTGACTGGGTTGAGTATATTTGTGGTTTAAGATAAGTTCCCTAGCAGCTCCTTCCCTCTTGACTACTTTAAGTCTAGGTCCATTCCTTCCTCGGGGCTCCTTGCTTAGTAGTCACTCTAAGTTAGATAACATCTATCCTGCCAACGATAGACTATCCAGATGATCAGTTCTTCTTGGTAAGTTTGAAGCCTACATGCTTTCTTTTCAAATTGATCATTGGATACTAACGAACCATTTAGGTCGGTTGGTTCTCACTATGCTAACGTATACAACTTATGTTTGTTGGTTTTTGCACTTTAGGATATACCACTCATGGAAAATGTAAGTCTGCTATGCTTTCTCCTTGAGTTGGCCATCGTACACCTATAAGCTTTCTTTTCAGGGCATAGGATAATGCCCCAAGCAGCACCTCCCTTGTGGGCACTATATTTGGATCACATCCTTTGCGACCCCATTTAGACACTACCGGGTTACTATCGGATTGGATAGTTCCCCTTTCCTAGTAACCACCATTATGGTTGGAGAATCCATCTTGTGGATGTGTAGATTCTTTCTTGGTCCAGTAAATCTGAGATAAATCAAGGCTAACATAGCTCCTTCTTAGTGTGTTCCCTCGCACACCAACAAGGTTCATGCAAACATATAAATAAAATATATATTCACTTGTGGATTAGGAGGACACCCCTAGCGGTACCTTTTCCCCAGGCATCTATCTTTAGGGTGTCAACAAAACTCCATAAGAATCTCACTACTCTTGAGTTGATATAGGTCCCAGTGGCATTCACTTTGTAGTCACCCAAGTTAGGGTTTGATTTATTGTTGTGCTACCAAGGTCACCCCATTGGTTGTTCCTGCTTTAGAAGATGTAAGTTTTGCTACACCTTCTTCCTAGCATAGTCGTTGCATCGAAGGCAACCCCTTAGGTTGGCTAGCTATCCACGCCAATAGACTATCCATTTGGATTTATAAATCTCAGATAGGATAAGTTTGATATAGCCCCTTCTTAGCGGGTCCATCACACACCAACATGATCCATACAATAACTCAAATTAAATTAAACCCAATATGATTTTTTAGTGAGTTTACCCTTCTCCCTGGTGTGCCTAGATCATATATAAAAAGTCAAGCAAATAAATCAAATTCAAAACAAACTTGCCCAATGGAGACAAATTAAACCAACTCCCCAAGTAAAGTCCAAATTAAAGAAATCCAACCAAACTCTTATTCCCAGCAGATACATCCCCAAACTAATCTATGAAATCAACTCAAATCCCAGGATAGCTCGAACACCTTCTCTAGTGGAAGGTTCATATACTGATCCCACGGACTCGAGCCCATATCTCTAGCAGATATGCCTCCACATCAATTAAAACAAAATAGATTAAATATAATTGATCTTAATCCCATGGAATAGATTATCCCAATGGATCTTCTTTCCATAAATCATAATCAAATCAAATTCAAACCTTATCCCCAACAGATTTTCTTCTTTTATGCCCTTGACATAGACCCCTCACATGTCATGTCCAATGCATGTGTGATCCCTTAACAGATCTCCCTCCATGTCCTTAACATGGAATTCTCATCAAATCTTATTTCTTCTCTTATGCACACCTTTAATACTTCAACCAAAAGCCTAACAATGTATTCATCAAATTACAGCATCTTAACATTGTAATCAACATTTTAAGATTTGTGTTGGTGCAAGCTCAAACTAACTATACAATATCATGCTAAACATATTATTGTGTGAATTAACACACTATATTATATTATAATATATGATGTTATATTATAATTTTCTATAATCTAATATATTGTCTAACATTACACCTCATTAGAATAACTTAAAAAACAAATAACAAAATTTTCTCAAAATATGAATAATGTTCATTTTGGATGTAAAATTATTATTTTTCTATTATAAATGGTACAAAATAGCATAATTTTGGTTTTGCTTCTTAGCCAAATTCTTCCATCTCAACCTTCAAATTAACATTTTTTGAGTTTTGACCCAATGTATTATAACAAAAGTAAAACATACTAAAATGTACATTAACATTTCGTAACACACCACCACATTCATATATGTGATGTTATATTGTTATGTACATTATATTTTAATATGCTTTTATATAATATATTATCTTACATTACACCTTAAAATGAATCACTTTAAGCAAAAAAATTTATAAAATTTGGTTGAAAATGAACATTTATTTTGGATGCAAATTTCCATTCTTTTGATTAAATGACACACCATAGCACACCCCAATGATTTTCCTAAAGCTTACCTTAAATTTGGCCAAATCCATCATCTCGACTATAAATTAGTATTTTTAAGAATTATTCCAGCACAAACTCTACTACATCATACTATAATAAACTAAAATATGCTAAAGAACAAGTAGTAATACACAATAGTATGCTATAATGCATGTTGCTACATTATGTTATAGCATACTATATTATAATACACTATAACATATTATATTATATTATATTACATATCACATAACAAGGGATTGCTTAAGATAAAAAATCATAAAATTAGCCTAAACAATAAAAAACTATATATTTTAGTCTTATAACTTACATATTTTAAATTGAAATAATATATTACGATGCCATGCTCTACTTATTGTGAATTTCACCAAATTCCACCATTTTAAAGTATTAATCAACATTTTTATAAATAATGCTAGTGTAGGCTTGACTGCATGATTGTAAAATACTAAAAGACTTTAAAATTCAAAGCATAATATATTATGGTATATGATGATATACTATGCTACAACATATAATATTTACTTTGAACATAAAATTTTACTTTTTAGACTACAAGTGGCATAGCATACCTTTGGTACTGCAACCTAATTCCCACTTTAAATTTAACAAATTTCATCATCTGATTTATTAAATAATTTTTTTTATGATTTATCTTAATATTTGCTATAGGGCACAATACCATAATATTCTAAAAAATTTCAAAACATCTTATAACATCCAAAAACACAACATGCTCAAACATATGATGCTACATTATACTATAATATATGGTATTATACTATGATTTAGGGTTAGGGTTTAGGGTATTCAAATCTCTAATAGTCAAGGGAAAGTCTCTTGAAGACATTTTCTTTAGCTACCATAACTATGTTAGGATTAGGTCATTCTTTAGATCTACTCTAATGACATCTTTATTCAAGGTTTTGGTTTAGGTTTGGGGTTAGGGTTTAGTTGGTTTAGTTTAGGGTTTACGGTTAGTTTAGGGTTTAGGGTTTAGGATTAGTTTAGGGTTTAGATTTTAGGGTTCAGAGTTTAGGGTTTAGGGTTTAGGTTTTAGGGTTTAGGGTTTAGGGTTATAGGTTTTAGGTTTAGGGTATATGGTTTTAAGGTTTAGGGTTTAGGGTTGAAGGTTTATGGTTTTAGGGTTTACATTTTATGGTTTAGGGTTTAAGGTTTAGGGTTTAGGGTTTAGGGTTTAGTGTTTAGTGTTTAGGGTATTTAGGGTTTAGGGTTTAGTGTTTAGGCTTTTGGATATAAGTTTTAGTTTATGGTTTAGGGTTTAAGGTTTTCTTTTAATAAAGAATAAATTCATATTCAACATTTCTTCTTTTTTGATTTCATCAACCAAGTTTACACCCAAGTTTTCTAAGACACAAGTGATATGATAAAAGGAAACATAGAGCAAATCAAAACCCTAGATAAGTAGAACTATCTCTACTATAAAGAAATAGTTCCATGAGTAGTAAATCAGATCAGTCATTCTTTAGTTTCTCCTGTTCCCACCAAAACCTGCCTTTCCTTGTGAGTAGCGGGATTCAACATCAAATCCTCGATCTCTCCCTCCTCCACCATTCTATAACCTCCAGCTCCTCTCACTCTCTCCTCACCTCCATAACCACCACTTCTCAACCACCACCTCCATATCCACCAGCACCTCACATCCCCCCACTGTAGTAGCAGTACTTCTTGCCTCCACCACCAGTTGGGTGATGGCGATGTTCCTGCTATCAAGGTTCTACCCATTCTTATGGTTTTAGTTTAATTTAGGGTTTAGGGTTTAGGGTTAATTTAGGGTTTAGTGTTTAGGGTTTAGGTTGTAGGTTTTAAGGTTTAGGAGTTAGGGTTTAGGTTTTAGGGTTATAGGGTTTAGGTTTAGAGTTTAGGGTTTAGGGTTTTTTTAAGGTTTAGGGTTTTAGGTTTAGGGTTTTAGGTTTAGGTTTAGGGTTTAGGGTTTAGGGTTTAGGATTTAGGGTTTAGGTTTTTTTTAAATTAAGTAAACCTCTAGGTTTAAGTTTATTTAGTTTATTTAGTTTATTTTTTAATTATCTGAGTTTATTTTATTTTTTATTTTTATTTTCTTTTATTTATTTTAATTTAGTTTTTTTATTTTAGTTTATTTCTTAAGTTTAGGTTTATTTTTTAGTTGAGTTTTATTTTTATTTTATTTTTTAGGTTTAGGTTATATTTTTTATTTTTAGGTTTTGGGTTAAGTTTTTATTTTATTTTTTCAGGTTTAGGTTTTAGGTTTTTATTTTAGGTTTATTTTTAGTTTTATTTTTTAATTTAGGTTTAGGTTTATTTTTAGTTTATTTTATTTTATTTAGTTTAGGTTTTGGTTTAGGTTTAGGTTTTATTTATTTTAGTTTAGTTTATTTTAATTAGGTTTAGGTTTATTTTATTTTGTTTATTATATTTTTATTTTGGTTTAGGTTTTTTTTAGTTTAGGGTTTAGGTTTTATTTTTTATTTACTTTTAGGTTTTATTTTTAGGTTTATTTTTTAGGTTTAGGTTTTTATTTAGTTATTATTTTATTTTATTTTAGGTTTAGCTTTAATTTTTTATTTTATTTTCTTTTTATGTTTAGGTTCAGTTTTAGGTATTAGTTTATGTTTTTATTATTTTTTTTATTATTTTATTTTGGTTTAGGTATTTTTATTTATTATATTTTTAGGTTTTATTTAGCTTAAGTTTAGGTTTTTAGCTTTTTAGGGTTTAGGGTTTAGGGTTTATGATTAGTTTAGGGTTTAGGGTTTAGGGTTTGATGTTTAGGGTTTAGGGTTTAGGGTTTAGGTTTTAGGTTTAGGGTTTAGGGTTTAGGATTTTGGGTTTAGTGTTTAGGGTTTAGTGTTTAAGGTTTTTTTTAATAGAGAACAAATTCAGATTCAACATTTCTTCTTTTTGATTTCATCAATCAAGTAGCACCCCAAGTTTTCTAAGACACTAGCGATGACATAGATAAAAAATGAGCACCCATAGAGCAATTCAAAACCCTAGATAGTAGAATCATCTCTTGTAAAGACAGTTCCATAAGCATCGGTCATTGGTTGTTCTTGTTTCTCAATTCCCATGAGAACCACCCTGCCTCTTGGTGGCGGATCCCTTCATATCCCGATCTCTCCCTCCACCACCAGGGTAACCTCTCATCGCTCATCCATCCATAACCACCCTTGCTCACCCACCTCCATATCCACCGGCACCTCTCCCCACCCCACTATGATAACCGTCACGTTCTCCTTTGCCTCCATCACAAAATCTAGACTGAGCCTAGTTGATGGTGATATTCCTACCGTCTAGGTTTTGCACATTATTAAAGTTTAGGGTTTAGGGTCTGATTAGAGTTTAGGGTTTAGGGTTTAGGGTTAGTTTAGGGTTTAAGGTTTATGATTTAGGGTTGTAGGTTTCAAGGTTTAGGGATTAAGGTTTAGGGTTTGGGGTTTTAAGGTTTAGGGCTTAGGGTTTAAGGTTTACGATTTTAGGGTTTAGGGTTAGGATTTAGCGTTTAGGGTTTAGTGTTTAATGTTTTAGGATTTAGCGTTTAGGGTTTAGGATTGTAGTTTTAGGGTTTTAGGTTTAGGGTTTAGGGTTAGTTTTAAGGTTAAGGGTTTACATTTCTTTTAATAAAAATTAAGTAAATCGGTAGGTGTAGGTTTATTTAGTTTATTTATTTATTTTTTATTTAATTTATTTTTATTTTTTATTTAGGTTAATTTTTTAAATTTTATTTAATTTATTTATTTTAGGTTTATTTATTTTAGTTTTGGTTTTTTATTTTAGTTTATTTTTAGGTATAGGTTTATTATTTAGTTGAGTTTTCTTTTGATTTTATTTTTAGGTTTAGGTTTTATTTTTTTATTTTTAGGCTTAGGTTTAGGTTTTTATTTTATTTTTTTAGGTTTAGGTTTTCAGTTTTTATTTTAAGTTTATTTTTAGAATTTATTTTTTATCTTAGATTTAGGTTTATGTTTAGTTTATTTTAGGTTTAGATTTTTTTAGTTTAGGGTTTCAGTTTTATTTTATATTTATTTTTGGGTTTTATTTTTAGGTTTATCTTTTAGGTTTATGCTTTTCTTTAGTTTTTATTTTATTTTATTTTAATTTTATTTTATTTTTATTTTGTGTTTAGGTTTTATTTTTTTTAGTTTTGTTTAGGTTTTTATTTATTTTATTTTATTCAGGTTTTATTTATTTTATCTTAGTTCATTTTCATTTTTTATTATATTTTTTATTTTATTTATTTTATTTATGTTTAAGTTTTTTTTTTTTATTTTATTTTTAGGTTTTTAGTGTTTAGGGTTTAGGGGTTAGGGTTTAGTGTTTAGGATTTAAGGTTGTAGGTTTTAGGTTTTAGTGTTTAGTGTTTAGAGTTTAGGGATAAGGGTTTAAAGTTTAGGGTTTAGGGTTGTAGGTTTAGGCTTTAGTGTTTTGGGTTAGTTTTACAATTTAGGGTTTAGGGTTAGGGTTTTTTATTTATTTTTATAATTTTTTTTCATTTAAGTGAACTGGTAGGTTTATGTTTATTTAGTTTATTTTTTATTTTATTTTTTGTTTATTTTATTTTTATTTTTGTTTAGCTTTATTTTTATGTTTATTTAGTTTAGTTTATTTATTTAGTTTATTTTTTAGGTTAAGGTTTAGGTTTTTGTTTTTTTTAGTTTAATTTTATTTTTATTTTATTTTTTAGTTTAGGTTTTATTTTTTACTTTTAGGTTTAGGTTTAGGATTTTATTTTATTTTTTTTTTTTAGGTTTATGTTTTATTTTAGGTTTATTTTTAGGTTTTATTTTTAGTTAAGGTTTAGGTTTATTTTTAGTTTATTTTATTTTATTTAGTTTAGGTTTAGGTTTAGGTTTAATTCATTTTAGGTTTAGGTTTAGGTTTAGGTTTTATTTATTTTAATTTAGTTTATTTTAGTTTAGGTTTAGGTTTATTTTATTTTTATTTTAGGTTTAGGTTATGTTTTTTAGTTCAGGGTTTTGGTTTTTTTATTTATTATTAGGTTTTATTTTTTGGTTTATTTTTTAGGTCTAGGTTTTTATTTTAATTTTATTTATATTTTAGCTTTAGTTTTTATTTTATTTAGGTTTTTATTTTTTACTTTAGTTTAGGTTTTTATTTCTTTTATTTTAGTTTAGTTTTTATTAATTATTTTTTAAGTTTTATTTCTCTTAGGTTTAGGTTTTTAGGTTTTTAGGGTTTAGGGCATAGGGTTTGGGGTTTACGGTTTAGGGTTTGGGGTTGTAGGTTTAGTGTTTAGGGTTTAGGGTTTTAGATTTTAGGGTTTAGGGTTTAGGGTTTAGTGTTTAGGGTTTTAGGTTTAGGGTTTAGAGTTTAGGGTTAGTTTTAGGGTTTAGGATTAAGAATTTTTTTTTATTTTTATAATTTTTTTTTAATTTCTTTTAAAAAAAGTCAATTGGTCAGTTTAGGTGTATTTAGTTTATTTTTTATTTGTTTTAGTATATTTTATTATTATATTTATTTAGGTTTATTTTTATTTTTATTTTGTTTAGTTTATTTATTTTTGGTTTATTTATTTTAGTTTAAGTTTTTTATTTTAGTTTATTTTTGAGGTTTAGGTTTAAGTTTATTTTGGTTTAGTTTCATTTTATTTTTTATTAGGTTTAGATTTTATTTTTTTTATTTTTTAGGCGCTTTAGGTTCTTATTTTATTTTTTTTAGGCTTAGGTTTTAGGTTTTATTTTGGTTTATTTTTAGGTTTAAGTTAAGTTTTTTTTAATAGACAATAAATTCAGATTCAATATTTCTTCTTTTTGATTTCATCAACCAAGTAACACACCAAGTTTTCTAAGACACAAGCGACATAGATAAAAATGAGCATGCATAGAGCAAATCAAAAGCCTGATAACTAGAACCGTCTAGTATAAAGACACAATTCCATGCATATCGGATCGACCATTCTTGAGTTTCTCAGGTTCCCATTAGAACCACCCTCTCAGTAGCGGGATCCACCATCATATCCCGATCTCTCCCACCACCACCATGTAACCTCACTCTCTCCTCCCACCTACCTTTCGACCATCACTTTCATATCCTCTAGCACCTCAGATCCCCCCACCACTATGATAATGTGGCCTCGCCTTGCCTCCATTGATCAGCCTGTTAGCGTGATGTTCACATCAAGATTCTACCCATTCTTAGGTTTAGGTTTAGTTTAGGTTTATTAGGTTTTAAGCTTTAGGGTTAGTTTAGAGTTTAGGGTTTATTGGGGTTAGTGGTTTAGGTTTAGGGTTTAGGGTTTTTTAGGGTTTAGGGTTTATGGTTTAGAGTTTATGGTTGTATGATTAGGGTTGCAGGTTTAGGGTTTTGGGTTTAGGGTTAGTTTTAGGGTTCAGGGTCTAGGGTTTAGGATTAGTTTTAGTGTTTAGGGTTTAGGGTTTTATTTTTTTATTTTTTATAGTTTATTTTATTTTTATTTTTATTTAGCTTTATTTTTATGTTTATTTTGTTTAGTTTATTTATTTTAGGTTGCTTTATTTTTGTTTAAATTTTAATTTTAGGTTTATGTTTAGGTTTATTTTTTAGTATAGTTTTATTTTATTTTATTTTTTAGGTAAAGGTTTTAATTTTTAGGTTTAGTTTAGTTTTATTTTATTTTTTTGGGTTTAAGTTTTAGGTTTATTTTTAGGTTTTATTTTTTAGTTTAGGTTTAGGTTTACTTTTAGTTTATTTTAGGTTTAGGATTAGGTTTTATTTATTTTAGGTTTTTTTTAGGTTTATTTTAGGTTTATGTTTTTATTTAGTTTTTATCTTATTTAGGTTTTTTATTTTTTTAGTTTTGTTTAGGTTTTTATTAATTATTTTATTTTCTTTTTTAGGTTTAAGTTTTAGTTTATGTTTTCATTTTATTTTATTTTGGTTTAAGTTTTTGAATTTATTTTATTTTAGGTTTTATTTAGTTTAGGTTTAGGTTTTTTAGGTTTTTAGGGTTTAGGGTTTAGGGTTTGGGGTTTAGTTTAGGGTTTAGGGTTGTAGGTTTTAGGGTTTAGGCTTTAGGGTTTAATGTTTAGGGTTAGGGTTAGTTTTAGGGTTTAGGGTTTAGGATTTTAGGGTTTAGGGTTTAGTTTTAGGGTTAGTTTTAGGGTTTAGGGTTAGGGTTTTTTTTTAAAATTTTTTTTTTGAGTTAACTAAACAAGAAGGTTTAGGATTATTTAGTTTATTTTCAATTTATTTCAGTTTATTTTATTATTTTTATTTTTATTTAGTTTAATTTATTTATTTTAGGTTTATTTATTTTAGTTTAGGTTTTTTATTTTAGTTTATTTTAGATTTTGGTTTAGGTTTAGGTTTATTTTTTGTTTAGTTTTATTTTTATTTTATTTTTCAAGTTTAGGTTTTATTATTTATTTCTAGGTTTAGATTAATTTCATATTTTAATTTTTTAGGTTTAGGTTTTATGTTTTATTTTAGGTTTTTTTAGGTTTAAGTTTAGTTTTTTTTTTAAGAACAAAGTCAGATTCAACATTTCTTCTTTTCAATTTAATCAACCAAGTAACACACCAAGTTTTCATCGATATAGAAAAAAAATGAGCACGCATAAAGTAAATAAAAAACCCTGCATAACTAGAACCATCTCCACTATAAAGATACCATTCCATAAGCAGCAGCTTGGATTGACCATTCCTGACTTTCTCTAGTTCCATCAGAACCACCCCAGCCTCTCTAGTAGAGGGATCAACCATTATAGCCCCAATCTCTCTGTCCACCACCACCATGGCTGTAACCTTCCTTGCTCCTCCATAAGCACCACTACTCTGACCACCACTTCCATATCCACTAATACCTCCGGATCCCACCACCCTTGTAGTAACGCATGCCTCACCACCACCGATCTAGGCGGGTTGATGGTGATGTTCCTGCCATCAAGGTTCTGCCCATTCTTAGGTTTAGGTTTAAGTTTAAGTTTATTAGGTTTTAGGGTTTATGGTTAGTTTAGAGTTTAGGGATTAGGGTTTTAGGATTTAACGTTTAGGGTTTAAGGTTAAGGTTAGGTTTAGGATTTAGGGTTTAGGTTTAGGAGTTTAGTTTGGTTTAGGTTTAGGGTTAAGGTTTTTATATTTTTTATTTTTTAAAAAATTAAGTAAACTAGTAGGTTTAGGTTTATTCAGTTTGTTTTTTATTTATTTTAATTTATTTTATTTTTACTTTGATTTAGGTTTTTTTATTTAATTTACTTTATTTATTTTTGGATTATTTATTTTAGTTTAGGTTCCTTATATTAGCTTAATTTTTTAGGTTTAGGTTTATTTTTTTAGCTTATATTTATTTTAGTTTATTTTTTTAGGTTTAGGTATTTTACTTTAGGTTTAGGTTTTATTTTATTTTTTTTTAGGTTTAGGTTTATTTTTTAGTTAGGTTTAGTTTTATTTTTAGTTTATTTTATTTTATTTAGTTTAGGTTTAGGTTTAGGTTTAGTTTATTTTTTTTGGTTTAGGTTTTATTTATTTTAGTTTAGGTTTAGATTGATTTTATTTTTTTATTTTAGATTTAGGTTTTCTTAGTTTAGGTTTAGGTTTTTATTTTTTTATTAAGGTTTTGGTTTTATTTTTTGGTTTAGGTTTTTATTTAGTTTTTATTTTATTTTATTTGAATTTATGTTTTTATATTTTTTAGTTTGGTTTATGTTTTTATTTATTTAATTTTAGTTTAGTTTTTATTTTTTTTTATTATATGTTTAGGTTTTAGTTTATGTTTTTTTATATATTTTTTATTCTAGTTTAGGTTTATCTATTTATTTTATTTTTAGGTTTTATTTAGTTTAGGTTTAGATTTTTAGCTTTTTAGGGTTTAGGGTTGTGGGTTAATTTATGTTTAGGGTTTAGAGTTTGGGGTTTAGGGTTTAGGATTTAGGGTTTAGGGTTTTTATTTTAGGGTTTAAGGTTTATGGTTTAAGGTTTAGGGTTTAGGGTTTAGGGTTTAGGGTTTAGGGTTTAGCATTTAGGTTTTAGGTTTAGGGCTTTGGTTTTAGTTTAAGATTTAGGGTTTTTTATTTTTTTATCTTTTTAGAACAAATTGATTCAAATTTCTTGTTTTTGATTTCATCAACCAAGTAACACACTAAGTTTCTAAGACACTAGTGGCCATAGATAAAAATGAGCACATAGAGAAAATCAAAACCCTAGATAACTAGAACCGTCTCTATAAGGACACTTCCATAAGCGTAGATCAAATCATTCTTCAATTTGTCTTATTCCCGTTAGAACCACCCTCTCAGTAGCGAGATCCACCATCATATCACGATCTCTCCCTGCCACTACCATGGTTGTAACCTCCATCGCTCCTCCACCTCCATGACCACTTACTTCAACCACCTCCATATTCGGCACCTCCGGATCCCACCACCATTGTGTGCTTGTGGCCTCCACCTGCCTCCATTGCTGGTAGAGCCTAGTTGACGGTGATCTTCCTGTTATCAAGGTTCTTCCCATTCTTATGGTTTAGGTTTATTAGGTTTTAGGGTTTAGGTTTATTTTTTTATTTATTTAGTTACTTACGGTTTAGCTTTATGGTTTAGGGTTTAGGGTTAAGGTTTAACGTTTGGGGTTTTAGGGATTATTCTTTTAGGGTTTAGGGTTTAGGGTGTAGAGTTTTTTATGGTTTAGGATTTAGGGTTTAGGGTTTAGGGTTAGCTTTGGGTTTAAGGTTTTTTTAATTAAGTAAACTGGTAGGTTTAGGTTAATTTAGTTTATTTAGTTTATTATTTATTTATTTTAGTTTATTTTATTATTTTATTTTAATTTATGATTATATTTTATTTAGTTTAGTTTATTTATTTTAGGTTTATTTTATTTTAGTTTAGCTTTAGGGTTTAGGTTTAGGTTTATTTTTTGGTGGGTTATTTTATTTTATTTTTTTGGTTTAGGTTTTATTTTTTATTTTTTTTAGTTTAGGTTTAGGTTTTTATTTTATTTATTTAGTTTTTAATTTTAGGTTTTAATTTTTAGTTTAGGTTAAGGTTTATTTTTAGTTTATTTTATTTTATTTAGTTTAGGTTTAGGTTTATTTATTTATTTATTTTATTTTAGTTTAGGTTTAGTTTATATTATTTTTTTATTTAATTTTATTTAGTTTTTTTTTTTTTTTAACTTAGGGTTTAGGTTTTAATTTTAGGTTTATTTTTTAGGTTTATGTTTTTATTTAGTTTTTATTTTATTTTATTTTAGGTTTATTTTAGGTTAATTTTAATTTTATTTTACGTTCAATTTTTATTTTATATAGGTTTTTTATTCTTAGGTTTATTTTTTAGTTTAGTTTAGGTTATTATTATTATTTATTTTAGTTTTTTTTTATTTTTTTATTTTATTTTATTTTTAGGTTTAGGTTTTAGTTTTATTTTATTTTATTTTATTATTTTATTTTATTTAGGTTTAGGTTTTATTTATTTTAATTTTAGGTTTATTTAGTTTATATTTAGTTTTTGGTTTTAGGGTTTAGGGTTTAGAGTTTAGGGTTTAGGTTTAGGGTTTAGGGTTTTAGGGTTTAGGGTTTAGGGTTCTTTTAGGTTTAGGTGTAGGGTTTAGTGTTTAGCTTTAGGGTTTAGTTTTAGGGTTTAAGGTTTAGGGTTTAGGTCTTTAGGTTTAGGTTAGTTTAGTTTAGTGTTCAAGGTTTTAGGGTTTTAGGTTAATTTTAGCATAAGGTTTAGGTTTATGGTTAGTTATTTTAAGTTTAGTTTAGGGATTAGGGTTTCTTTAGGCTTTAGGTTAGGGTTAGGGTTTATTTATATTTATAGGGTTTAGGTTTAGTTTAGGGTTTAGGGTTTAGGGTTTAGGTTTGTTTAGTTTTAGGTTTAGGGTTTAGGGTTTTATGGTTTAGGGTTTAGGGTTTAGGGTTTAGGGTTTAGGGTTTAGGGTTTAGGGTTAGTTTTTATTATTTTTATTTTTCTTATTTTTTATTTTTTAAAAAATTAAGTAAACTAGTAGGTTTAGGTTTAGTTAGTTTATTTTTTATTTATTTTAGTTTATTATATTATTTATTTTGGTTTAGCTTTATTTCTATTTTTATTTTCTTTAGTTTATTTATTTTGGTTTAGCTTTATTTCTATTTTCAGGTTAAGGTTTAGGTTTATGTTTATTTTAATGTTTTGTTTTATTTTTATTTTATTTTTTAGGTTTAGGTTTAGATTTAGGTTTTATTTATTTTAGTTTAGTTTAGGTTTAGGTTTATTTTATTTTTATTTTAGGTTTAGGTTTTTTTTTAGTTTAAGGTTTAGGTTTGATTTTTTATTTATTTTTAGGTTTATTTTTTAGGTTTAGGTTTTTATTTAGTTTTTATTTTATTTTATTTTAAGTTTTTCTTATTTTTATTTTAGATTTATTTTTTATTTTATTTAAGTTTTTTATTTTTTTTAGTTAAGTTTATGTTTTATTTATTTTATTTAGTTTAGTTTTATTTTATTATTATAATTTTTTTTATTTTTTATTTAGGTTTAGGTTTTAGTTCTTTTATTCTATTTTATTTTTATTTTATTTTAGTTTAGGTTTATTTATTTATTTTATTTTTATGTTTTATTTAGTTTAGGATTAGGTATGTACATTTTTAGGGATTTATGGTTCGGGTTTAGGGGCTTTTCTGGGTTTAAGGTTTAGGGTTTAGGGTTTATAGTTGAGGGTTTAGTTTTTAGGGTTTAGGGTTTAGGATTTTAGGGTTTAGGGTTTAGGGTTTTTATGATTTAGGGTTTAGGGTTTAGATTTTATGTTTAAGGTTTAAGGTTTAGGGTTTAGGGTTTAGGGTTTAGGTTTTAGGCTTTAGAATTCAGGTTTTAGTTTAAGGTTTAGGGTTTTTTGGTTTTAATATAAGAAAATTGGGTTCAACATTTCTTCTTTTTTTGATTTCATCAACCAAGTAACACTAACTTTCTAAGACACATGGGATGACATAGATAAAATGAACGCATAGAGCAAATCAAAACCCAGATAACTAGAATCATCTATAATGACAGTTCCATAAGCAGTACATCGAGTTGGCCTTTCTTTAGTTTTTATTTTGTTTAGGTTTTTTATTCTTATGTTTATTTTATTTTTTAGTTTAGTTTAGGGTTTTATTTATTTATTTTAGTAATTTTTGTTAGTTTTTTATTATATTTTTACGTTTAAGTTTAAGTTTTAGTTTAGGTTTTTATTTTATTTTATTTTATTTAGGTTATGTTTTTTATATATTTTATTTTTTTAGTTTTATTTAGTTTAGGTTTAGGTTTTTAGGTTTTTAGGGTTTAGGGTTTAGGGCTTAGGTTTTTAGGCTTTAGGTTTTTAGGGTTTAGGGTTTAGGGTTAGGGTTTAGAGTTTAGGGTTTAGGGTTAGTTCAGGGTTTAAAAATTAAGTAAACTAATAGGTTTAGGTTTATTTAGTTTATTTAGTTTATTATTTTTTTATTTTAGTTTATTTTATTTTATATTTTTATTTATGTTTATTTTTATTTTTTATTTAGTTTAATTTATTTATTTTAGTTTAGGTTTTTAATTTTAGTTTATTTTTTATTTAGGTTTAGGTTTAGGTTAAGTCTATTTTTTTTGAGTTTTTTTTATTTTATTTTTTTTGTTTAGGTTTCATTTTTTTATTTTTTAGGTTTAGGTTTCTATTTTATTTTTTTAGGTTTTAGTTTTAGGTGAATTTTTAGGTTTTATTTTTTAGTTTAGGTTTAGGTTTATTTTTAATTTATTTTATCTTATTTAATTTAGGTTTAGGTTTAGGTTTAATTTACTTTAGGTTTAGGTTTAGGTTTAGGTTTATTTACTTTAGTTTAGTTCATTTTATTTATTATATTTTTATTTTAGGTTTATGTTTTTTTTAGTTTAGAGTTTTGGTTTTATTTTTTATTTATTTTTAGGTTTAGGTTTTATTTAGTTTTTATTTTCTTTTATTTTAGGATTATTTTAGGTTTCTTTTATTTTTATTTTACATTTAGTTTTTATTTCATATAGGTTTTTCATTCTTAGGTTTATTTTATTTTTTAGTTTTGTTTAGGTTTTTATTTATTTTATTTTAATTTATTTTATTTTATTTTTAGGTTTAGGTTTAGGTTTTAGTTTAGGTTTTATTTTATTTTATTTTTTTTATTTTATTTAGGTTGAAGTTTTTATTTATTTTATTTTTAGTTTTTATTTAGTTTAGCATTAGGTTTTTAGGTTTTTAGGGTTTAGGGTTTAGGGTTTAGGGTTTTAGGGTTTAGGGTTTAGGGTTTAGTTAGGTTTTAGGTTTAGGGTTTAAGGTTTAGTTTAGGCTTAATTTAGGAGTTTAGGGTTTAGTTATTAGGGTAGCTTAGGGTTTAGGTTTGTTGGGTTTAGGTTTAAAGTTAAGGGATTAAGGTTTAGGGTTTAGGGTTTTTAGGATTTAGGTATTTTAGTTTAGGGTTAGTTTAAGGTTTAAGATTTAATAATTTAAGGTTCATAATTTATTATTTAGAGTTTAGGGTTTAGGATTAGGGTTAGGGTTTAGGACTTAGGGTTTAAGGTTTGGGGTTTAGGGTTTAGGGTTAGTTTAGAATTTAGGTGTTTTAGGATTTAGGGTTTAGTTTAGGTTGGAGGTTTAGGGTTTAAGGCTTAGTTAGTTTAGGAGTTTTAGGTTTAGGGTTTACGATTTTTTTAATTAAGTAGTAGTTTGTTTATTTAGTTTATTATTTATTTATTTTATTATTTTATTTTTATTTTGGTTCATTTTTTATTTTTATTTTATTTAGTTTATTTAATTTAAGTTTATTTAATTTAGTTTAAGTTTTCTATTTTAGTTTTTTTTGTTTAGGTTTAGGTTTATGTTTACGTTTTAGTTTAGTTTTATTTTTATTTTATTTTTTTAGGTTTAGGTTTTATTTTTTTTATTTTAGGTTTAGGTTTTACTTTATTATTTTAGGTTTAGGTTTTAGGTTTTATTTTAGGTTTATTTTAGGTTTTAATTTAGGTATAGGTCTTTTTTAGTTTATTTTATTTTATTTAGTTTAGGGTTTAGGTTTAGTTTATTTTAGGTTTAGGTTTAGGTTTTATTTATTTAGTTTAGTTTATTTTAGTTTAGGTTTAAGTTCATTTTATTTTGTTTATTTTAGGTTTTGGTTTTTTTTTTAGTTTAGGGTTTAGGTTTTCTTTTTTATTTATTTTTTTGGCTTATGTTTCTATTTTACTTTATTTTAGGTTTATTTAATTCTTATTTTAAGTTTAATTTTAATTTTTTAGATTTTATTTTTTTGGTTTTATTTTTTAGTTTAGTTTAGGTTTTATTTATTTTATTTGAGTTTAGTTTTTATTTTTTATTATATTTTATTTTAAGGTTTAGGTTTGATTTTAATATATATTTTTATTTATTTAGGTTTAGGTTTTTTATATATTTTATTTTTAGGTTTATTTAGTTTAGGTTTAGGTTTTTAGGTTTTTAGGTTTTTAGGTTTTTAAGGTTTAGGGTTTAGGGTCTAGCATTTGAGATTTAGGGTTTAGGATTTAAGGTTTAGTTTTTTATTTTAGGTTTAGGGTTTAAGGTTTGGGTTTAGCATTTAAGGTTTTATGATTTAGGGTTTAGGGTTTAGGGTTTAGGGTTTTAGGTTTAGGGTTGTAGGTTTAGGGTTTAGACTTTAGGGTTTAAGGTTTATTTTAGGGTTTAGGGTTTAGAGTTAGGGTTTTTTTTTTTTTTTTTTAAATTAAGCAAATGGTAGGTTTAGGTTTATTTATTTTATATTTATTTATTTTTCTTTATATTATTTTTATTTTATTTGTTTATTTTATTTTATTTAGTTTAGTTTATTTATTTTATTTTAGGTTTTTTATTTTAGTTTATTTTTTAGGTTTAGGTTTAGATTTAAGTCTATTTTTTAATTTAGTTTTATTTTTATTTTATTTCTTAGATTTATGTTTTATTTCTTATTTTTAGGTTTATGTTTAGGTTTATTTTTTTTTTCTTTTACTTTATTTATTTTATGTTTAGGTTTAAGTTTATTTTTATTTTATTTTATTTATGTTTTGGTTTTGGTTTAGTTTATTTTAGGTTTAAGTTTCAATTTTCTTTATTATTTTAGTTTAGTTTATTTTAGTTTTGGCTTAGGTTTATATTTTATTTATTTAACGTTTAGTTTTTTATTTTATATATTTTTATTTTATTTTAGATTTTTTATTTAAGTTTATGTTTTAGGTTTAGGTTTATTTTTTAGTTTAGTTTTATTTTTATATTAGCTTTTTTGTTTAGGTTTTATTTTTTTAATTTAGGTAGGTTTTTTTTCTTAGGTTTAGGTTTTAGGTTTTTATTTTAGATTCATTTTTAATTTTATTATTTAGTTTAGGTTTAGGTTTATTTTTAGTTTATTTTATTTTTATTTTGTTTAGGTTTAGGTTTAGGTTTTATTTATTTTAGTTTAGTTTATTTTAGTTTAGGTTTAGATTTATTTATTTATTTATTTTTTTAGTTTAGTTTAGGTTTTTATTTATTTTATTTAAGTTTAGTTTTTATTTTTTATTATATTTTATTTTAAGGTATAGGTTTGATTTTAATATATATTTTTATTTATTTAGGTTTAGGTTTTTTTATTTATTTGATTTTTATGTTTATTTAGTTTAGGTTTAGGTTTTTAGGTTTTTAGGTTTTTTTTTAGGTTTATTTAGGGTATTTTTTTTAGGATTAATTTAGGTTTTTTTTTTAGTTTAAGGTTTTTATTTAGGTTTTATGGTTTAGGGTTTTAGGGTTTAGGTTTAGGGTTTAGGTTTATTTTAGGTTTATTTTAGGGTTAGGGTTTTTTTTTTTATTTTTTAAAATTAAATGGTAGGTTTATTTTATTTATTTTATATTTTATTTATTTATTTTTATATTATTTTTTATTTTTATTTAGGTTTATTTGTATTTTTATTTAGTTTAATTTATTTATTTTATTTTAGGTTTTTTATTTTAGTTTATTTTTGAGGTTTAGGTTTAGGTTTAAGTTTATTTTTTATAGTTTAGTTTTATTTGTTTTAGGTTTAGGTTTATTTTTATTTTTAGGTTTAGGGTTTAGGTTTAATTTTTATTTTCTTTATTTATTTTATGTTTAAGTTTAGGTTTATTTTTAGTTTATTTTATTTTATTTTATTTATGTTTTGGTTTTGATTTAGTTTATTTTAGGTTTAAGTTTCAGTTTTCTTTATTATTTTAGTTTAGTTTATTTTAGTTTTGGCTTAGGTTTATATTTTATTTATTTAACATTTAGTTTTTTAATTTATATATTTTTTATTTTTTATTTTATTTTAAGTTTTTTATTTAAGTTTATTTTTTAGGTTTAGGTTTATTTTTTAGTTTAGTTTAATTTTTATATTACTTTTTTTTTGTTTAGGTTTTATTTTTTTAATTTAGGTAAGTTTTTTTCTAAGGTTTAGGTTTTAGGTTTTTATTTTAGGTTCATTTTTAATTTTTATTACTTAGTTTAGGTTTAGGTTTATTTTTAGTTTATTATATTTTATTTAGTTTTGGTTTAGGGTTAGGTTTTATTTATTTTAGTTTAGTTTATTTTAGTTTAGGTTAAGATTTACTTTATTTTATTTATTTTATTTTTATTTTACGTTTATGTTTTTTTAGTTTAGGGTTTATGTTTTATTTTTTATTTTTTTTAGGTTTTATTTTAAGGTTTATTTTTATGTTTAGTTTTTATTTTATTTTATTTTAAGTTTATTTGAGGTTTATTTTATTTTTATTTTTTGTTTAGTTTTTTTATTTATTATTTTTTTTTTTAGGTTTTTTTTATTTTAGTTTATTTTTTTAGTTATTTTATTTTATTTTATTTTTTTTTTTTTTGTTTAGGTTTCTTTTTTTTTTAGGTTTAGGTTTAGGTTTTTTTTAGGTTTAGGTTTTAGTCATTTATTTTGGTTATTTTAATTTTATTATTTGGTTTAGGTTTAGGTTTATTTTTAGTTTATTTTATTTTATTTAGTTTAGGTTTAGCTTTAGGTTTTATTTATTTTAGTTTAGTTTATTTTAGTTTAGGTTTACATTTATTTTATTTTATTTATTTTATTTTTATTTTAAGTTAAGGTTTTTTATGGTTTACATTTTATTTTTTATTTATTTTTAGGTTTTATTTTAAGGTTTATTTTTATGTTTAATTTTTATATTCTTTTATTTTATGTTTGTTTTATTTTTATTTTTGTTTAGCTTTTATTTTCTTTAGGTTTTTCATTCTTAGGTTTAATTTATTTATTAGTTTAGTTTAGGTTTATTTATTTAATTTTAGTTTATTTTTTTGAATTTTTATTTTATTTATTTTAGGTTTAGGTTTAGTTTAGGTTTTATTTATTTTATTTTTTATTATTTTAGGTTTATTTTTTTTATTTTATTTTTAGATTTTATTTTTATTTATGTTTGGGGTTTTAGGTTTAGGTTTTATTTAGGTTTAGGGTTTAGGGTTTAGGATTATGGTTTTATTTTAGTTTTAGGTTTATTTTTAGGTTTATGGTTTTAGGTTAGATTTAGTTTAGGTTTAGTGTTTAGTATTTATTTTATTTATTTAGGTTTATTTTAGTATAGTTTTATTTATTTTTTTATTTTATTTTATTTAGTTTTATTTTTTGGGTTTAGGTTTAGTTTTATTTTTTTATTTAGGTTTAGTTTAGGTTTTAGTTTAGGTTATTTTAGTTTAGGTTAGTTTAGGTTTATGGTTTAGGATTTAATTTTTTAGGGTTTAGGTTTATTTAGGGTTTAGGGTTTAGGTTTAGTTTAGGGTTTAGGGTTTATTAGTTTAGAGTATAGGTTTGGTTTTTTTTATTACTTTTATTTTTTATTTTGTTTATTTTTTATTTTTTATTTTTATTTAGTTATTATTATTTTTATTTAATTTAGTTTATTTATTTTATTTTATTTATTTTAGTTTTGATTTTGTTTTTTTCTTTATTTAGTTAGGTTTGTGTTTATTTTTAGTTTATTTTTATTTTATTTTTTTGGTTTAGGTTTTTTTTTAGGTTTAGGTTTTATTTTATTATTTTAGTTTAGGTTTTATGTTTTCATTTTAGGTTTATTTTTAGATTTTATTTGTTAATTTAGGTATACTTTTTTTGTTTATTTTATTTTATTTTGTTTAGGGTTTAGGTTTAGTTTATTTTTGGTTTTGGTTTAGGTTCTATTTATTTTAGTCTAGTTTCTTTTTGTTTAGGTTTAGATTTATTTTATTATTTTTATTTTAGGTTTGGTTTTTTAGTTTAGGGTTTAGGTTTATTTTTATTTATTAGGTTTATTTTTAGGTTTAAGTTTTATTTAGTTTTTTTATTTTATTTTATTTTAGGTTTATTTTTTTTTATTACATATTTAGTTTATATTATTTATTTTATACTTATTTTATTTTTATTTTTTTTATTTGGTTTATTTTTTTATTTAAGTTTAGTTTTATTTTTTTTTATTTATTTTAATTTTAGTTTAGGTTTAGGTTTAGGTTTGATTTAATTTTGTTTTATTTATTTTAGGTTATGGTTTTATTTATTTTATTTTTAGGTTTATTTAGTTTAGGTTAGGTTTTTATAATTTTAGGGTTTAGGGTTTAGTAGGCTTGGGTTTAGAGTGTAAGATTTAGGTTTAGGGTATTTTTTGGGTTTAGGTTTAGGTTTAGTTTGGGGTTTATCTTTAGGTTTATGGTTTTAGGGTTTAGGTTTATTTAGTTTAGGGTTTAGTTAGGGTATTTTAGGGTTTAGGGTTTAGGTTTAGGATTTACTTTAATGTTTATTTAGGGTTAGGGTTTTTTTAAATTTTTTTTTAATTTTCTTTTAATTAAAGTTTGTTAATTTATTTTATTTTTTATTTATTTTAGTTTATTTATTTTATTTTGATTTAGGTTTTTATTTTTTATTTAGTTTATTTTATTTATTTTAGGTTTATTTATTTTATTTTATTTTATTTTAGTTTATTTTTAGGTTTAGGTTTAGGTTTAGTTATTTTTTTAGTTTTTATTTTATTTTATTTTTTTTATATTTAGGTTTTTTTTTATTTTTATTTTTTTTATTTTTTTTAGGTTTAGGTTTAGGTTTTTATTTTATCTTTTTTAGGTTTAGGTTTTTAGTTTTTTTCTTAGGTTTATTTTCAGGTTTTATTTTTTAGTTTAGGTTTAGGTTAATTTTAGTTTATTTTATTTTATTTAGTTTATGTTTTGGTTTAGGTTTATTTTTTGTTTATTTTATTTTATTTAATTTATATTTAGGTTTAGGTTTAGTTTATTTTTAGTTTAAGTTTAGGTTTTATTTATTTTAGTTTAGTTTTTTTAGTTTAGGTTTAGGTTTATTTTTTATTTATTTAAGTTTAGTTTTTTTTTAGTTTAGGGTTTAGGTTTTGCTCTTTTTATGTATTTTTAGGTTTATTATTTAGATTTATGTATTTTTTAGTCTTTATTTTATTTTTATTTTAGTTTATTTTATTTTTTATTTAGTTTAGTTTTATTTATTATATTTTTTATTTTTTTAGTTTAGTTTAGGTTTTATTATTTTATTTTAGTTTACTTTTATTTTTTTACTTTATTTTTTTTTATGGGTATAAGTTTAGGTTTAGTTTATGTTTATATTTTATATTGGTTTAGATTTTGTTTTTTTATTTTATTTTTAGGTTTTATGTTGTTTAGGTTTATCATTTTAGCTTTTTAGGGTTTAGGGTTTAGGGTTAGTTTAGGGTTTAGGATATGGGGTTTAGGGTTTTTTTTGTTTGGGTTTAGGGTTTAAGGTTTAGCTTAGTTTATTTTAGTTTTTTTTAGGTTAGGTTTAGGGTTTAGAGTTTAGGGTTTAGGGTTTAGGGTTTAGGGTTTAGGGTTTTTAGGGTTTAAGGCTTGGGGTTTAGGGTTTAGTTTTATGTTTAGGAGGGTTTTTTAGGTTTTGGTTTTTTTTTAAGAGTTTTAGATCAACATTTTATTTTGTTTATTTATTTATGTTTTATTTATTTTAGTTTATTTTATTTTTTATTTAGTTTATATTTTTTATTTTATTTTAGGATTTTTATTTTAGTTTATTTTTTAGGTTTAGTTTTTGGTTTAACTTTATTTTTAGTTGAGTTTTATTTTTATTTTAATTTTTTGGTTTAGGTTATATTTTTTATTTTTTTGGTTTTATTATTTTTTTAGGTTTAGGTTTTAGTTTTATTTTTTAGGTTTTTTTAGTTTTATTTTATTAGGTTTAGGTTTATTTTTTTATTTTTTTTTTTATTTAGGTTTAGGTTTAGGTTTATTTATTTTAGTTTAGGTTTATTTTAGTTAGTTTAGGTTTATTTTATTTTGTTTATTTTTTTTATTTTAGGTTTTGGTTTTTTTTATGTTTAGGGTTTAGGTTTATTTTATAATTATTTTCAAGTTTTATTTTAGGTTTATTTTAGGTTTATTTTTATTTGTTTTTTTATTTTAGGTATATTTTATTTTTTTTATTTTAGATTTCTTTTTATTAGATTTTTATTTTAGGTATAATTTATTTTTAGTTTAGTTTGAGTTTTATTTATTTTATTCTAATTTATTTTTCTTATTTTAATTTATTTTATTTTGTGATTTAAGTTTTAGTTTAGGTTTTTATTTTATTTTATTTTTTTATTTTATTTAAGTTTAGGTTTTTTTATTTCTTTTTTTTAGATTTTATTTAGTTTAGGTTTAGGTTTTTAGGTTTTTAGGATTTAGGGTTTAGGGTTTAGGGATTAGGGTTTAGGGTTTAGCTTTTATGATTTAGGGTTTTTAGGGTTTAGGGTTTAAGGTTAGCTTAGGGTTTAGAGTTTAGGCTTTAGGCTTTATTATTTTTAGGATTTAGGGTTTATTATTAGTTTATAGTTTAGGGTTTAAGATTTGAGGGTTTAAGTTTTTGAGTTTAGAGTTTAGGGTTATGGTTTGGGTTTAGGGTTTAGGGTTTAAGGTTTAGGGTTCAGGGTTTTGAGTTTAGTGTTATTTTAGGGTTTAGGGTTTAGGGTATAGGATTTAGGGTTAAGGACTGTAGGTTTAGGGTTAATTTTAGGGTTTAGGGTTTAGGGTTTAGGGTTAAGGGTTTTTTTATTTTTTTTTATTTTTTTAATTTTTAACTTTAAATTAAGTAAATTAGTAGGTTTAAGTTTATTTAGTTTATTTATTATTTATTATAGTTTATTTTATTTTATTTTGATTTAGCTTTATTTTTTATTTTTATTTAATTTTATTTATTTATTTTAGTTTTACTTTATTTTAGAATACTTTTAGGTTTAGGTTTAAGTTTTGGATTATTTTAGAGTTTTATATATTTTATTTTTTAGGTTTAAGTTTATTTTTATTTTTTAAGTTTATGTTTAGGCTTTTTTTTATTTTTTAGGTTTAGGTTTTAGGTTTTATTTTAGGGTTATTTTTAGGTTTATTTTTTTAGTTTAGGTTTTTATTTTAGTTTATTTTATTTTATTTAGTTTAGGTTTAGGTTTAGGTTTAGGATTAGTTTATTTTATTTTAGGTTTAGGTTTATTTTATTTTTATTTTTGATTTAAGATTATTTTTAATTTAGTGTTTAAGTTTTATTTTTCAATTATTTTTAGGTTTTATTTTTAGATTTATTTTTAGGTTTAGGTTTTTATTTATTTTTAATTTTATTTTATTTTAGGTTTATTTTATGTTTATTTTATTTTTATTCTACATTTAGGTTTTTTGTTCTTAGGTTTACTTTATTTTTTAATTTAGTTTATGTTTTTATTTATTTTAATTTAATTTAATTTATTTTCTTTTTTGGTTTAGCTTTAGGTTTTAGTTTAAGGTTTTATTTTATTTTATTTTTAAGTTTTATTTAGTTTAGATTTAGGTTTTTAGGGTTTAGGGTTTAGGGTTTATGGTTTAGGGTTTAGGGTTTAGCATTTTGGGTTTTAGGGTTTAGGGTTTTAGGGTTATGGGTTTATTGTTATAATTTAAGGTTTAAGCTTTAGGGTTTAGGGTTTTTAGGCTTTAGGGTTTGGGATTTAGCGTTAGCTTAGTGTTTAGGGTTTAAGGTTTAGGGTTTAGGGTTTAGGCTTTAGGGTTTAGGTTTTTATGGTTTAGGGTTTAGGGTTAGTTTATGGTTTAGGGTTTGTTGGGGTTTTTAGTTTAGGTTTTAGTTTAGGTTTTAGGTTTAGGGTTTAGGGTTTATTTAAGGTTTAGGGTTTTAGCTTTAAGGTTTAATGTTAGTTTAAGTTTAAGATTTAGTGTGAGGTTTTGGTTTAAGTTTGGTTTAAGGTTTTAATTAATTAATTATTTTTTTTTTAAATTATGTAAATTTTGTTTATTTAGTTTATTTTCACTAATTTTATTTTATCTTATTTTTATTTTGATTATTTATTTTACTTTTATTTAATTTAGTTTATTTTTTTTATTTAGGTTTAGGTTTATTTTTAGTTTAGTTTTATTTTTATTTTATTTTTAGATTTAGGTTTTATTTTTATTTATAAATTTAGGTTTAGGTTTTATTTTATTTTAATTTTAGGTTTAGGTTTATTTTTTTTGAATTTACTTTTTTATTTTAGGTTTAGGTTATTTTAGTTTATTTTATTTTATTTAGTTTAGCTTTAGGTTTAGGTTTTTTATTTTATTTTTTATTTTAGATTTAGGTTTATTTTTTATTTATTTTATGTTTTATTTTAGGTTTAATTTATGTTTTGCTTTTTTATTTAGTTTTTATTTTTATTTTATTTTACTTTTATTTTATTTTATTTTAGTTTAGTTTTGAATTTAGGTTTTTAAATTTTTTATTTTAGTTTAAATTTTTAATTATTTTATTTTAGTTTAGTTTTTATATTTTATTTATTTTCTTTTTAGGTTAGGTTTTTGCTTTAGTTTATGTTTTTATTTATTTTTGATTTTATTATTATTTTTATTTATTTTATTTTTAGCTTTTATTTAGTTTAGGTTTAGGATTCTTGTTTATTAGGGTTTAGGTTTAGGATTTAAGGTTAGTTGAGGGTTTATGGTTTAGGGTTTAGGGTTTAGGGTTTATGGTTTAGGTTTAGTGTTTATGGTTTAGGGTTTAGGGTTTAGATTTTAGGTTTTAGTGTTTAGGGTTTAGGATTTAGGGTTTTAGGGTTTAGGGTTCAGGGTTTAGGGTATATTTTTATTTTATATTATTTATTTATTTATTTTAGTTTAGGTTTTAATTTATTTTATTTTAAGTTTAGTAGTTTTATTTAGCCTTTTAGTTTTAGAGTTTAGGGTTTAGTGTTATTTTATAGTTTATGATTTATTTTAGTTAGTTTAGGATTTAGTATTTATTTTTTTTTAGTTTTAGGTTTTATGGTTTAGGGTTGAGGTTTAGGGTTTTATTTTAGGGTTTAGGGTTTAGGGTTTTAGTTTTAGAGTTAGAATTAGTTTATATATCAAGTTTAGATTTTAGGTTTAGGGTTTTATAGGGTTTAGGGTTTATTTTAGTATAGTGTTTAGGCTTTTAGGGTTTAGGGTTTAGGGCTTACGGTTAGCTTAGGGTTTAGGCATTTTTTGGGGGTTTAAGGTTTAGGGTTTAGGGTTTAATTTTATGTTTAGAGTTTAGGGTTTTTTAGGGTTTAGGATTTAGGGTTGTAAGTTTAGGGTTAGGGTTTAGGATTTAAGTTTTAGGGTTTACAATTTTGGGTTAGGATTAAGGTTTAGGGTTTAGGATTTATGATTTATGTACTTTATTTAATTTACTATTATTTTTCTTAGTTTATTTGATTATTTTAATTTTTATTTGGCTTTATTTTTTATTTTTTATAGTTTAGTTTATCTACTTTAGGTTTATTTTTTATAGTTTATTTTTTTATTTTAGTTTATTTTTAGGTTTAGTTTTATTTTTTATTTTTATTTTATTTTTTTGGTTTTAGGTTTTATTTTTTATTTTTTGGTTTAGGTTTAGGTTTTTATTTTATTTTTGTAGGTTCAGGTTTTAGGTATTTATTGTAGGTTTATTTTTAGGTTTTTTTTTAGTTTAGGTTTAGGTTTATTTTTATTTTATTTTATTTAGTTTAGGATTTAGGTTTAGTTTATTTTAGGTTTTGGTTTAAGTTTTATTTATTTTAGTTTTGTTTAGGTTTAAGTTTATTTTATTTTATTTATATTAGGTTTTATTTTTTTAATTATTTTTAGGATTTATATTTAGGTTTATTTTTTTTAGGTTAGGTTTTATTTAGTTTTATTTTATTTTATTTTATTTTATTTTATACATTTTTTTATTTTATTTAGGTTTATTTATTTTGTTTTAGTTTAGTTTAGGTTTTATTTATTTTATTTTATTTTTAATTTTTTATTTTATTTTTTTTTTAAGTTTATGTATAGGTTTAGGTTCAGGTTAAGGTTTTAGTTTAGGTTTTTAGTTTATTTTATTTTATTTTATTTTGATTTTTTATTTATTTTATTTTTAGGTTTTATTTAGTTTAGGTTTAGGTTTTTAGCTTTTTAGGATTTAGGGTTTAGCATTTAGGGTTAGTTGAGGGTTTAGGGTTTAAGGTTTAGGGTTTGGGGTTTAGGGGTTTAGGTTTAGGGTTTAGGGTTTGGGGTTTAGGGTTTAGGGTTTAGGGTTTAGGTTTTAGAGTTTAGGTTTTAGGGTTTAGAGTTTTATGATTTAGGGTTTAGTGTTTAGGGTTTATGGTTTTTTTTAATAGAGAACAAATTCAGATTCAACATTTCTTCTTTTTGATTTCGTGAACCACATAACTTACCAAGTTTTCTAAGACACAAGAGATGACATATATAAAAAATGAGCACACATCATATCGCTGATCTCTCCCTCCACCACCACCATGGCTGTAACTTCCATCCCTCTTCCCGCCTCCATAACATCCACTGCTCCAACCTCCACCTCCATATCCAACACCTCAGTCCCCACCACCATATATAGCCACCTTTTTCTCGCGATCTAGGCGGATCTCTACTGATGTTTCTGGTCGTTCCATTCTAAGGGTTTAGGTTTAGATTTAGGTTTATTAGGTTTTAAGGTTTAGGTTTATTTTTTAATTTATTTAGTTACTTTAGGTATAAATTTGTGGTTTGGGCTTTATGGTTTAGGGATTTAGGGTTTTTGGTTTAGTGTTGTAGGTTTAGGGCTTAGGGTTTAGGGTTTAGGCCTAAGGATTTAGGGTTTATGGCTTTTTTTAAATTAAGTAAATCGGTAGGTTTATGTTTGTTTAGTTTATTTAGTTTATTTTTTATTTATTCTCATTTATTTTATTTTTTATTTTAGTTTATTTTTTCGGTTTAGGTTTATTTTTTAGTTGAGTTTTATTTTTATTTTATTTTTTAGGTTTAGGTTTTATTTTTAATTTTTATTTTATCATTTTAGGTTTAGGTTTTAGGTTTTTATTTTAGGTTTTTTTTAGGTTTTATTTTTTAGTTTAGTTTTAGGTTTTATTTATTTTAGTTTAGTTAATTTTATTTTACGTTTAGGTTTATTTTATTTTTTTTCTTTTATTTTTATTTTAGGTTTAGGTTTTTATTTAGATTTTATTTTATTTTATTTTAGGTTAATTTTATTTTTATTTTATGATTAGTTTTTATTTTATTTAATTATTTAATTCATAGGTTTATTTTATTTTTTAGTTTAGTTTAGGTTTTTATTTATTTATTTTAGTTTTTTTTATTTTATTTAGGTTTAAGTTTTTTTATTTGTTTTATTTTTAACTTTTATTTAGTTTTGGTTTAGGTTTTTAGGTTTTAGGGTTTAAGGTTTAGGGTTTTAGGGTTTAGGATTTCAAAGTTTCAGGTTTAGGGTTAAGGTTTAGGGTTTAGGGTTAAGGGTTTAGTGTTTTGGCTTTATGGGTTATGATTTTTAGAGTTTAGGGTTTAGAGTTAGCTTAGGTTTTAAGGTTAATTTTGGGTTTAGGATTTTTATGGTATAGGATTCAGGGTTTAAGATTAGTTTAATGTTTAGGTTTTAGAGTTTTAGGGTATAGGTTATATGGTATAGGGTTTAGGGTTAGGGTTAGGGTTTAGGGTTTAGTGTTTGTTTAGGGTTTAGTTTAGGTTTGAGGTTTAGTTTAGGACAAGTGGTTTAGGTTGTAGGGTTTAGTTTAAGGTTTAGTTAGTTTTAGGGTTTAGGGTTTAGGGTTTAGGGTTTAGGTTTTAGGGTTTAGGGTTTAGGGTTTCGGGTTTAAGGTTTTTATTTTTAAAAAAATTAAGTAAACTAGTAGGTTTAGTTTATTTAGTTTATTTATTTTATTTTAGTTTATTTTATTTTTTGTTTTTATTTAGGTTTTTTTTATATTTTTTATTTAGTTTTGTTTATTCATTTTAGGTTTATTTATTTTAGTTTAGGTTTTTTATTTTAGTTTACTTTTTAGGTTTAGGTATCGATTTATGTTTATTTTTTTCTTTAGTTTTATTTTTATTTTAATGTTTATGTTTAGGTTTTTTTTTGGTTTAGGTTTTAGGTTTATTTTTTTTAGGTTTTTCTTTAAAGTTTATGTTTATTTTATTTTTAGTTTATTTTATTTTATTTAGTTTAGGATTTAAGTTTAGTTTACTTTGCGTTTAGGTTTTATTTATTTTAGTTCAGTTTATTTTATTTTGTATATTTTAGATTTAGGGTTTTTTTTTAGTTTAGGGTTCAAGTTTTATTTTTTATTTATTTATAAGTTTTTTTTAGGTTTATTTTTCAGGTTTATCTGTTTATTTAGTTTTTATTTTATTTTATTTTTATTTTACATTTAGTTTTATTTTATTTAGGTTTATTTTATTTTTTAGTTTAGTTTAGGTTTTTTTATTTCATTTTAGTTTAGTTTTTATTTTTTATTGTATTTTATTTTTAGGTTTAAGTTTAGGCTTTAGTTTAGGTTTTTATTTAATTTAGGTTTAGGTTTTTATTTATTTATTTTATTTTTAGGTTTTATTTAGTTTAGGTTTAGGTTTTTAGGCTTTTAGGGTTTAGGGTTTTAGGGTTTATGGCTTAGGGTTTATGGTTTAGGGTTGTATGTTAGGGTTCAGGTTTTAGTTTAGGGTTTAGGGTTTTTGGTTTTTCTTTAAGAGAGAACAAATTAAGATTCAACATTTCTTCTTTTCAATTTCATCAACCAAGTAACAAACCAGGGAAGAGGTAATCAAATGACCTCCTTAGGGCTAGCTAAAGTCTCATGCTCTCGGGATGTCCAGACTATATACCCATTACCATTCAATCTTATATAAATCAACAGATGAATAGAGGAAAGAGAACCCAACATTCATACACTTAAGCTATAAGCACATGTATTTTTTATGTATTTATAACTAGCATCATAATATCTATTATTATTCATTTATATGCTTTTGAAAAATACATTTGGATTTAATAGTGATAATAGCCATGCATATATTAAATTAAGTGAACACATGCAAGCTTACATAAAGGAAATCCATTTTATTTTACTTGATTTTAAAAAGATGGATGCATGGATTCAAATGACATATCAAATTTAACATGATTGGAAAGAGGACAATCAAATATAAGCATGTTATTCATTTAACCAAACTAATTCTTAAGGATAATCAAATCAAATAAGATTATTTAAAAAACCCAAAGCGTATTTATTAATTAAGTTTTGGATTTGATTTGATTTAAAGAGGAGAAGAGAAATCATCGATTTAATTTAAGGAAATGTAATTAAGTTGATTTTATGGGTTAATTAAGTTGAACCCTTAGATGAATTAATTACCCTTACCTATGTCTTAAAGTAATTAACTAAATAATTATTAGCCAACATGATATGCATGGAAAATAAACTTGCAATGATCTTTGAAATAAAGCGGCTTAATGGCTCATGATTTAGTTAATTAGATTAAGGGACTTAATTAATTACTCTTATGGTTTTCCCACATGTGGACTAACCATAATTTCATTAAATTCCTTTAGGTTATTAAACACTTAAAGATCTACCCCATGATTTTTAATTAATCTCATGTGATTATGATTTGATTTGATTAAGTGATTAATTTTAAATCTAATTAATTTCATTTTAAAAAGGGTGAAATGAACTTGGGAAAGGGGTCCAACCCTATTCCTTAGTTCACTTATGGTTAAATAATGATTAATAAACTTAATTAACCAATTATTATTTGCTAAGGATTAATTAGTCATTAATTAACTTAAAAGAGTAGTTAAGGTTTAATTAGTCAATTTTTCTATTTAAGTGAGCAATAAATCCAGAAGAATGGGAGAGGTCATTAAATTAACCCACAATATATGGGATTAATTGCTCAAGTAATTAAGGAGTAATTATGCTAAAAAATTTTATAATTAAACTTTAATTAAACCTTAATTACTATTCAAAATTAGTTAAAATCATTTCAAATTAATTCTCCTCTGAAATACCTTTAAAATGAGTATTTATTTTTTATTTTTTTATTTCTCTATGATATTTTATGATTTGTAGAAGTTTTGATAATTAAAATGATTACTAATCCAATCTTTACCATGTAGCGTCTTGATACATGCTTTCCATGTGGCACCAAAACTTATACATTTCCGGTACATGTATGTGGCGGCGCGCTTCTCATCCAATCAGATGGGTGCATGATTAATCACACAATAAGTTTAAATCAAATCAATCTAGTAATCTGTCCATTGTCCATTTTGATCACGTGGAATAGACAGTGCATGATCTAATGTCATGCAAGTGAGGGAGAATGGAGTCCATCTACCATTACTCACTTGATTCGAGATTACCCGAGCTCAGATTAACTCCAAAAGGATCCCACACCTTCATGACATTGATTGGAGGGGATCCAGCATCAAGATCACACGAGATGCAAGTTTTCTTTAAAAAGTTCCAACCCATTTTTGCTTAAGGATCAATTTTGGAAGAATACCTCATAGGAGCTCAAGATCGGTGGCTCGAATAATTGAGGAAGCTTCATCTAGTGGAGATGAAGCCCTATTTAGCAGCAATTGGATCAATTCCTCGATTTTTGCTCAGAACTGACAATTTCGATCTCAGCTTTAATCGAAGTCCTACCTCTGATGCTTAGGAAGCTTGGGAGATGATTTGTTCTTGCTGGACGAGGCCTAAGAAAGGTGCATTCAAAGTTAATTTGAGTTTGATGGAGAAATGGGGAAGTTATGTCAAAAATGGGAGTGTCCTATTTCAGGATGGACGAGAATGAAATTTTTTGATCGAGGAATAAGCTTAGGAGCTTAGGGAATGGCTCTAGCGGTTGTCTTGGGTAGCTAGGGCACCAAGTAATGATATTTATCTGTGTTTGGGTGGAAACAAGGGGGTGTGTATTCCCACATTCATCTTGAATGGACGGTGGGATCGGGTTTGGCTTCTAGTGGCTGTCCGACCATCTTAGGGAGCTGTGGGTACCAGGGAGGAGGCCAGTTGGCTCGGCTTGGTTGGTTGAAGGTGTGGAGGTGGCTTCCAAGAAGGATTAATGGATGTCTTATGTGTTTCAAATGCTCTAATGAGAAGGGTGAGGTGATTTCACTTCCATTGAGTCATGGTCGACCCAACCACTTATTGGGTCAAATTGGGCAGTGTCCTTAGTGCCTAGGTGGACCATTAGGAGAGTAGCAAGTGGCCAATGAATGGAAATGACCACTTACACAAATGATTTGTCTCATGTGATGCCTTGACCCAAAAGTTGAATGATCATTTGGCATTGGATTTGATTTGAGTAGATTTGAAATGAGCCAAAAGTAGTTAGCTCAAATTTCAAGTCAATTGGAGTTGATTTGGTTAGGTTTGGCTCAGTTTGACTTATTTAGGTCAAATTGGGTTAGGTTGGGTCAAGTTAACCAATTAGTCAAATTAGGTCAAACCAAGGGTTGGGTCAAGTTCATATCATCATTTGTGATGTTTTGGTTTAATTGGTTTGGTTTAGTTTGGCTTAGATTTCATTTTGGCTCATTTGAATTTATTTGAGTCAAATGGCTTGACCAATTTGACCAAATTTGATTGGGTTGGGTGTTGGTTTTGGTTTTGATTAGGCCAACTTGAACTTTTAGGTAAATTTTATAAGTAGGTCAATTGGGTTCAATTGGGTCCCCATGGCTTTGGTCAAGTTCAACAATCACTTTGGAATGAACTTGAGCTATTGGTAGCAATCAATTTGGTTTATATTTTAGTGTGAGCCAATTTGGTCTTTTAGGTCAATTTGGGTGAACTTGGGTTAAGAGGGCTAATTGGGTTTGGTTTGACTCAATTGAAGGTCAAGTCATATTCAAATATTAATTTTGTATGAATCATTGGTTTCAAGAGATTTGGCTTAGGTTGCAATTTGGCTAGTTTGGGTTCATTTGGGTTAAGGGGTTGACTTGGTCAAATGACCAAGTTGACTTAGTTTGACCCAATTTGTGATAATTGATCAACAATCATGATGGGAGGTTTTGATGGGGTTGGTTCAATCCAATTTGGGTAGGATTAGAACTTGGCTCAAATAGGTCAAATTGGCTATTTTTGGTCAAGTGGACCAAGTGGGTTTAGTTGGCTTGATTTTGGGTTGAGTTCGATTTAGTTGATTTTATATATGTATTTGGGATTGATATATAAATTCAATTACAATTATGTTGGATTCAAATGGGTTTTAGTTTATTTGAACATTTCAAGTCAAAAGGGATAAGTTGGGTTTGACTTGAGTTGATTTTAGTTTGGCTTGATGATTGTAGATTTCATTTATTTTTGTGAATATGATTGAAGGTGTAATTGCTTCATGAAAAAATTAATTCAATTTGGGTTTCGGAATGAAGGAATTTGTCTAAGTCCATGGAGTTGGGTTATGTGATTTAGGATTGGATTTTGATTTGGTTTGACTTAATTTTAATGCTATAAATGTATGTTTCATCTAAATTTGTGAAGATAATTGAAAATATGATTGATTTGTGAGAAAATCAATTGAGTTTGACTTAATTTGGATAAAGATTTGGCTAAGTCCATAGTATAGGTCATATGGCTTAAGAAGGGCTTTTATTTAATTTGATTTAGTTTTGATCATTTGAATGTAGATTTCATTTATATTTAGGAAGATGATTGAAGATATAAATTTATTATGAAAAAATCAATTGATTTTGGATTGATTTGGATTAAAATTTGGCTAAGTCCATGGGATAGGTAATACGGCTTAGGTAGGGTTTCAAGTTTGGATTTGATCATGGGCTTTAAACATTTGGTTTTGGAATTCAGGTTTTGATTTGGATTTCAATTTGATGTTTTAATTGAACTTGAGGTTTTCTTTGAGATGGTGAACAAGGATTTGATTTGGGTTGTAGGGTAGCTGGATTATCGTAATCACTAAGGCATAACCTAATCCTATGGTTAACCCTTCTAAGTCTTTAGGCTTAAGTTAAATGTTTACCTAATTGTTAGAAGTGTCTTATGACTAGGGAAGTCTTAGTGCCTAGAAGACTCCTAAGTCTATGGTGGGAAGATTGAATTGGCACTCCAAAAGTGAGGTCAACAGGCCTTAGCTCCATAGTGTTGCCCTTAGAGATAGATGATTGGAAGACTGAAGCCAATTTTCACATTATAGACTCGGATACATCTTTCAATGCTTTGCTCAAGACACCATGGATACATGAGAACAACATAGTTCCATCCTCTCTACATTAGTGTATGAAGTTTGTGAGAGGCAAAATTATCTACTATGACAAAAGAGATCTCAAGCCATTTACAGTTCATGAGGTCAACATATCTGAGGATGTGGCTTACTACCTCCCTCAAAATCAACAAGTCTATTCTCGTGAACTTGGCCAAAGTTTAAAAATAAAAAAATTAGAAAAAGAAAAAAATGAAAGAGAAAAAGAAAAAGAAAAGAAAATAGAAAATGAAAAAGAAGATAAAAGGGAGCGGAAATAGACTTGAATGAGGAAGTGAAGCCTGACATTAAATCCCACCCATAGTTCGTTACTCCATTCGACCATATGGGTAAGACAACCTAACCTCCACTAGGTAGAGGAAGAGGCCGTATAGCGATCTAGGTGGAAAACCTGTGGCCACCCAATAGAAGATACCACTACTAAAGCCATCATAGACTTAGAATCTAGTTCATAGGATGAGTCTTATATGGTAAGCACACCAGCTGGCTTTTCTCAGTAGTAGATTCCCTTGGAGGTGACACTTGAGCTAGATAGAAATGATGACTGGGCTCTAAAGAAAAGAATAAGTGTATCCAAGTCTATACGTGAAATAGTTAAGCATTAGTTGGGAACCTTAACTCTAACCCCACTTTCCTCTCAAAAATCTAAGGGTTTGGTAGTTAAGGAAGCCCCTAAGTCATCCATAGATGTGAAGACTTAGAGGTTCTTTCTAGGAGCATCATCCTCAAGTTAAGAAGTTGATATAGAAGTTGATATAGAACTTGAGGATGATTCATATAAAGATTTAATAGAATTACCTTTTGATTGGTACTTTCCTTGTGTTCATAATTTAGAAAAGAAAGGATTAATTCCACATACTTGGTCAAAGTACAAGTCAGACTACTTTGAAATAATATAGAAGAACAAATGCAAAAGCTCTCAATCAAGACTAGAACTAAGATTTGGTATAGTGGGTCCAGTCGATGATGATGATTATTGCTTAGTCTCACCAATCATTTAGAATCTGATAGGTTCTTTTCAAATCACATTAACTAATATGTGGAGCTGTGCTTAGAAACTTCATATGATCCAGATGATTTTGAGGTCAAAGATGTACCGCTAAAGTTCAAACAAGAGATCAAGTCAACCATCGACGAGCACAAAGAAATCGACTTAGAAACTGAAGAAGATCCACGCCGAACATACATCAATTCTTTATTGAATAAAATTAAAACTAATGAATTAGTTAGGCTATTGACTGGGTTTAAGGACTGCTTTGCATGGAGTTATGAAGTTATGCCTGGATTGGCTCCTAACGTAGTAGTCCATAAACTACCAATAAAGCCTACTGCTAACCCTATCAAGTAGCTCCTAGACACGTGCAATTAGACATAAAATAATAGGTCATTTCTGAAGTCAAGAAATTGATCGATGTTGGTTTCATCCGGGAAGAAAAATACCCTACCTAGTTAGCCAACGTCTTCCTAGTTAAGAAAAAGAATGGCCAAATTCACATATGCTTTAATTTTATAGATTTAAATAAGGCATGTTCAAAAGACAAATTACCACTACCAATCTTGGAGCTGATGGTGGACATTGTCTCATCTCATGCAGTCCTCTCTTTCATGGATGGCTCATCTGGATATAACCAAATAAAGATGGCCCCTAAACATTAAAGAAACATTGCTTTTAGAACCTCCAATAAGAATCTATTACTATAAGGTCATGGCTTTTAGCCTTAAAAATTTTGGTGCTACATACCAGCTGGCTATGAATCGAATCTTCGATGAACTCATTCATCATCTAGTCGAGTGTTATGTCGATGATCTTGTGGTCAAAAGTAGAGAAATGGAAGACCATTGCATTGACTTGAGAGTAATTTTTGAACAGTTAAGATAATTTAACCTCAAAATGAACCCCTTGAAGTGTGTATTCGGAGTAGCTTTAGAAAAATTCCTTAGGTTTGTTGTCGAACACTAGGAATCGAATTCGATTCAAAGAAGATCAAGGAGATATTAGAAATGCTACCTCCTAAAAGTTTAACTCAACTCAGATCATTCCAAGGGTGGTTGGGGTATCTAAGATGCTTTATATCCAACCTATTGGGAAGATGTCAGCAATTTTCAACATTTGTCAAAAAGGATGCCAAGTTCAAGTGGGATGATAAGGGTGAGCATGCCTTCGAAGACCTCAAGCATTACCTGATGATGCCACTAGTTCTAACAGCCCCTATCCTGTGCAAGCCACTCATACTTTACACTGCTATGTTAGATGACTCCCATGGAGCTTTGTTGGCCCAAGCCAATGATGAAGGGAAGGAAAACACACTTTACTACCTCAACTATCGTCTAATCCCTGCTGAGCCAAATTATTCACCCATTGAGAAGTATTGTCTATCTTAAATCTTTGCATCCCAAAAGCTACAACACTACATTCTTCCTCATGAGGTGAACTTAATCTTTAGAATCAATCCACTATGATATCTCATGACACGGTCGATGCTATCTGAACGGTTGGCATGACGTACCATAATTCTCTCGCAGTTTGACATTACCTTTGTACACCTCCGTGCGATGAAATGATAAGCGCTAGTGGGTTTCTTTGCAGCACAATGACTTCCTGCTAGCTCTACACTTTGTGATGATCTCCCCGATGAACAAGTCATGAACTTAAGAGATACTAACATTCAGCACTGGGAGATGTACTTTGATGGTGCGACTTCCTCTCAAAGAGGAGAAGAATCACAATCTACTATTCCAAGAAAGGCAGGAGTTGGTCCTGAACATCCATTCTCTAGCATCAAGCATCTTTAGGGATTCTCAACTAATATTACCCAAATCGCTAGTTCTATCGGGTTAGCCAAGCTCCATCACTACCACAAGTTCACCATGGAGGTGGCCCAAATCCTAGGTTACCTTTATAAGATTCCTTGAGAGAATGTCAGGAAGGAAGCTTGCTAAGGAGTTGGCATGGAGATACACTCAAGATTATGTGGTTACATTATTTAGATAAGTATGAAGATCAAGATGAGGTACACTTGATTATGTGGAACCAATCTGTCGAAGATGAAAGCCAAGATCAAGATACTAAGATAATAATGGACATTGATGATCAAAGATTGCATGGATACGGCTAGGTTATGCCACCAATGTCAAATACCTGGTGTGGTCCTACACAAACCACCCAACATTCTACATCCTACATTTGCCTCAAGGCCATTCGAGTGTTGGGAGACCAACATAGTGGGTCCGATTAATCCTCCTTCTTCCAAGGGTAATCGGTTCATCTTAGCTGCTACTGACTACCTTTCCAAATGGATGAAGGTGACTCCACTCAGAGTGGTCACAACTCAATAAGTGCTACTATTTTTTAGAACCATAATATATATAGGTTCATAGTGCCTCAACAAATTATATCCGATAATGGTACTCCATTCAAGAGTACCGAGATTAATAATTTTGCTTAGAGACAGTTGACCTCAATTTTAAGATGAGCTGTCAACCCCTCCATCTTAGACATAGGACTCCTCTTAGAATTTAAGAGTTCCTTAGTCTTAAGACACATCTAGTGATTAGTTGGACACTCAACCTAGGCCTAAAGACTTAGAAGAGTTAGCCATAGGAATAGGTCATGCCTTAGGGGGGTTAGGAAAATTTTCCCACCCTTAGCTTAAACCATTCCTAACTTTTGTTCCTCAAGTCAAACTCCAAATCAATCTTATTGATTTACTCCAAACTCAAATCAACTCTATATGATTGAAATCCATGGTTGAAATCTATGATTGAAACCCATGATCAAAATCCATCAAAGTTCCTAAGTCCAAATCTTTTTAAGTCCTTAATCTTCAATTAAGGACATAGCCAAAATCTTGATCCAAATCAATTCAAACCTTTGAGATTTTTTCATAATTCATTCATATTCTCATTTATATTCACATATATAAATTAAATATAAATTCAAACTAATCAAACTAAACTCAAAAGTCAAAATCAATTCATGAAATTCTCTTAAGTCCTTAATTTTCCATTAATGGGCTTAGCCAAAAACAACCTTAAACTAATTTGAACTCATGGATTTTTTCGAAACTCATTTATATTCTCATTTATATTCACATATATAAATGAAATATAAATATAAATCAATCAAATCAAATCCTCAAATTAAATTCCAAATCTAAAATCTTTCTTAAGTCCTTCATTTTCCATTAATGGACTTAGCCTAAATCATCATCAAATCAATTCAAATTCATGGATTTTCTCATAACTCATTTATATCCTCATTTATATTCACATATATAAATGAAATATAAATATAAATCAATCAAACCAAATTCAAAAATTTAAACTCCAAACTCCAAAATTTTCTTAAGTCCTTTAAATCCTTCTTAATGGACTTAGCTCAAATCATGATTAAACCAATTCAAATCCTTGAAATTTTCTCATGATCCATTTATATTCTAATTTATATTCACATATATAAATGAAATATAAATTCAAACAATCAAAACTATTTCCAAAAATCAAACTCAAATCTACTCAAAATCCAATCTAAGCTCTTCAAGTCAAAATCTTGAACTTAGCTAAATCAATTTCAAATCAAGCCAAACTATTGATTTTTCTACATGATTTAATTAACCCTACAATCATGAACCCATATATAAATCCAAACTTCAATAACTCAATGAAAACCCAAGTCAAAAATCAAACCCAAAATCCCTTCATATCCTTCCTTTGAATATGAAATTGTAAAATGAACCAAAACCCATTTGACTTCAAACCACTTGTAAATGGATTTATATTTCAATCATAAGTCCATCTACAAGATCAATCAAGCTCAAATAAAGCTTTTACCAAGCCAATTGATCCACTTAGGCTCACTTGACCCAAAGTGACCTAAAGTACCCTTATGAGCCAAATTCTAATCCTAACCAAATTGGATTGAACCAAAGTCACCTATGCCTCTCATCATGAGCAACAATCATCATGGGATGATCAATCAATCAAATTGGGTCAAACCAAGTCAAACCTAAGGGTTGACCAAGTCAACACTTATTCCAAAATGAAACCAAACATAGATAAATTCCATCATAGGCTAAATTGATTGAAACCATTGATCTAAGTTCACTCATGACCTATGGTTGTACTTGACCAAACCAACATTTGAGCCTAACCTAGCCCAATTGGCCACTTGACCAAAGTTGACCTAACTTGACCTAAAAAGTAAAAATGTGTCAGAACTTGATCTAAGCCAAATTGGTTGAAACCAATGGGTCAAGTAAATTCCAAATCACATGTGGAACTTGACCAAAGCCTCAATTGGCCAACTAAACCTAACCTAGCCTAATTGACCTTAGACCTAACTTGACCTAAAGGGGTCATGTTGAGCCAAATTTGAACTTAACCAAAATAATTGAAAACAAAGATACTAATCCCCTCCATATGACTAACATAGCCTAAACCTACCCATGACCTAGCCCAAATAGGTCAAATGGGTCAAATAGGTCAACTTGAACCATTTGACCTAAATGAAGTAATATGAGCCAATTTCAAAACTATACCATATTGAACAAAACCAAAGCCACCAAAAAATTTCAAATAGGTCAACTTGACCCAAGTTGACCCATTTGAACAATTGGTCAACTTGACCCAAGTTGACCCATTTTGACCTAAATAGGTCAACATGAGCCAAACCTTATCAAATGAATTCCAAATCTTTTGAAACTTGGCCAACCTAGTTTCTCTACATACCCAACATATTCAAATTAAAAATTCAGTAAAATGACCATTCTAACACTAGGACATAGAACAATTTTTGACTTAATCCATGGGTAATTTGGTCATACCCTCTTCATATCAACTTGATACTTTCCTAATAGCTCAAGGGGACCTAATGAAGAGTGGTGCACCCAATCCAATGGGTTTGGGTCAGCCCAATTAGCCCCAAGGCCAAACCCGACCCCATGGGTCAAATTAACTCATTCCAAGTCCCTCTTCCACTCAATTCAACCACATGGGAGATTGGCAATCCACTCAAGGCCTCAAACTGACCATGTGCCAACTCAAAATGGATCAAACAACCTTCCCATTATGGGCAATTGGATCAAAATGGAAAAGAAGCTTACGACCATCCGATCCTTCAAGGGGAGATATACTCCCCCTAATTCAATTCAAAAATCATTATTCATCAATTCAATCATGCCGTAGAGAGTGTTATGAAAGATCAGAAAGCCTTCCTAAGCATTCTTAGAGGGATTTCAATTTGAGATTTCTCGATTTTCTCCATTAGAAAATAAGGGAGCTCATTTGAACTTCTAAGTTTCTCCACATTGAAAAGCACTCTAATTCCTCTTACACACTTCCTCTAAGGATCAATCAGAGCACACTCAAGCTTCCACTTGAATTCCCACAGTAAGAGACTAGCAATTGGATCAAACTACATGAGATTTGAAGTGGTGTTGGTCCATAGAGCAATCCACTCAACCCCAAGGCCTAAGAATTTCAATAGAGCTTCATCTCCACTAGACGAACCTACCTCATTGATCTCGAGCACCAATGATCACCTCTGGTGAGGTATGGAATTTTCCCACCACCTAACATAGGAGGTGTTGGTCTTTTGTGAAAGGAATTTTCAATTCATGCAAATTACACTGTTGGATGTGTTCCTTATTGGCTTTAGACGATGAGAGTAAAATTTTGTTTCAATCTGAGCTTAATCGAGCTTAGATCTTTCCCTAGATCATGGACAATCTCTATTGATCTACGGGAAAAAACTGGGGAGATCTTGGTCATCCATTTGCATATTTTAGATGGATGGTTGAGATTATTCCCACGTTTAGAATTTCTTTCATCCCTTTTAAAACTGTGGGGAGATCCATGGCCGTTTGATCTTTGATCGAACAACAAAGATCAAAGATGTCGTGCCACCACTCCGCCACTTAATGTGATGTATAAGTTCTGTCACGCGTGGCGTGTAAAAACATGCTAACCGCCACTACCACGCATCGTGTTGTGAGCTAAGGAATTTGTTAGGATTCTTAATTAATGGTAATTAATCTATGGATCTTCTAAAATTTATATCTCTCTCAATAAAATTCAAAAAAATATGAAATAAATTTTTATGGAAAGATAATTCAACCCTAAATATTTTAAAAATAATTTCAATGGATTTTAAATAATTCTTTTTTATGATTTTGAGTTTTAATGGAAATTTCATTTTGCTAATTACCTCTTAATTAAGCCTCTGGTTAATTCCAAACTTATTGGCTATATTTTAGGTGATGACTTCTGCCTCCCCTAATTTTTTTGGGATTTATTGAAGGCTTAATTGGGGGAATTGCATATGGGTTTCCTAATTACTCCTTTAACCTAATTAAGGATAATTAAGGTGTGATTAGTGGTTTTAATCCATGATTAGAGTTAATTAAGCTTAGATCCAATAGATAGAAGGTTTTGGGAATAATTTTAGGGAATTTTCCCTAAGTTATTCCCTGAGCAAGGTAGCACTAGCCTGTATAAGAAGGAAGTGGAAAGTACCTCCATATAAGAAAAAGACAAAAAATCCATGGTTGAGTAACAGGTGAAGGAAGATTTGGCTCAAGCCCAGAGAGGATCATCAGTTCCAAAGGGTAGACCCTACCCAAAGGAATTAGATGTTATCCAATATTCCAAGGGTTCCATGCCTCCTTCTTTCAAAAGATTTGATGGCAGTGGTAACCCAAGGTAGCACATAGCACATTTTAAGGCCAGTTGTTGCAACACAGGTGGCAGCGACACTTTACTTTTTTTCTTTTTCATTAGTAGCTTAGTGGGTATTACTTTTAATTGGTATGCTGAACTGTCCAACTATCCAGTAAAGATATTTACTAAGTTAGAGCAACTCTTCATCAAGAGATTTGCTCGAGCACAACAAAGGGTTATTGTAGGTGATCTTGTTGTAGCACAGCAGCACCCCAGTGAGTTCCTTATTCATTATATTCTCTGATAATGTAACCTAAGTATGAAGTGTAAACTATGGCTATCTGAACAGCATGCCATTGAGATTCTCTTGAAGAAAATCCATGGCTCGATCGCCTTCATCCTTAAGGGCTTCACTATCAAGACATTTGAGAAGCTAATCAATAAAGTGGCTAGTGCACAAGGAGAGGCCAAACAATTTTCTTTTCAAAATCAGTTGCCTAAGAAGAAGCTGCAGAAGGTCTATGAGAAGAAACTAGGAGTAGTAGTAGTGGTTTACAAGGAGAAGTAGCCAACTAGAGATTAGTCTAAGAGACCATGTCCTCAGCAACCTCCACCTCCTTTGCCACCATCGAGGTAGCCCTATCGGCCTCCACCATAGCCTCCACGGCCAGCACAACCACCGCCTCAGCCATACCACCAACAGTGTCATGCATACCTGCCATCAGGTAGCTATGGTCCACCTATGCTTTTAGATAAGTTAAACAAACCTTATTCTTTTAAGAGGGAGGTAATCAAGAAAATCTTTAAGAATCTCTTAATGAAAACTGATTTTTAGCTGTCGGAGCCTAAGAGACTAGAGGAAGTAGGCAAAAGTCATGATCCAAACTTTTGCCCTTACCACCGTATGCTAGGCCATCTTTTAGAGGATTGCTTCACATTCAAGGACCAGCTTGAACACAATTTCAAGACCAGTGTTGTAGTTATCCCATAGGAATACCTTGTGGAAAAACCTTCCCATTCCATTAGGGCAATCCTTGTGGATACATGTGATCCTACTAAAATTAAAGAAGGTTGGGATATTTCTCTATCTAAAACCTCTAAGAAGATCATCCAAAAGATCAAGAAGCTTTCCTTGTAGGTGCTTAAGTAGCTCAAACCTCCAACACCAAGGAAGGTTTGCAAGTTTCCAGTGCCAACTCTAAGAAAGGGGGAGCTTAGTAGCGACAAAGACGACATGTGTCAACCGGGATAGCCCTTACCACACGTGTGTCCGCCTCCATCCCTGTAGCTTCCACTCTGGTGACTTCTTCCATTTCAACTAGCTTATCTATTTCTTCTATTAGTATAACTCTTATATCAATGGATAAGGGCATCAAATCCCTTACTCCACTCACTGTACCTGACTTCTACTTTGTACCTCCAAATAATTCCAAGAAATTGAAGAATAAAGCTAATTTGAATTACATCTATGTCACTTCTTATCGGATGTCTTCTTATATTCCTAATGATAACTCTTCAAGTCTAAATAACTATAACAACTCTGATCTTCATCTTTCTGATTCAGAGTTGGAATTTCTAACTCTTAATACTACGGGTTCCCCTATTGAGATAAACTTGGAATCATCCAATTCTGAGGGTCCCATAGGTGAAGCTGTAGGTGAGCCTGATGTGCAAGTAGAACCTTCCATTACCCTGCCACAAGAGATCACCAAAGTTAACCTCCATAGTGGCAAGGTTCTACCTTCTAGGGCAGTACCTCAAGATAGAGGGAAACAAGTCATTATTAATAAAGATCGAGAAGCCATTCCACAGGATGCTCCACCTTCGAATATGCTTATGGAGGACTAGCTTAAGGTGGGCTACAACATCCTTTTTCATCTAAGAAAGTTTCCATCTAAGCTAAGCATATATGATGACCTTGTCTTATCCAAGGAGATGAGGGAATCACTAATCAAGGCTCTCCTTGATCCTAAAATATGCTTACCTCAATTGACCGTTATAGGTGAGGAAGCATATTATGCAAAAGAAGCCCAACAGATCACCTTCATAGATGAAGATCTTCTTTTGGGGGACTTGGAGCACAACCCTCCCCTCTACATTTCAATTGACATGGACAGGTTCAAACTCACCAGGGTTCTCATGGATTCAGGTGCATCGGTGAACATTATGAGTCTAAACACCCTTGCCTATTTGAAGATCGACATCTTTATACTTCGAGGAGATAAGATGATGTTGAGAAGATTCAATGATCAAGGTGAGCGGGCTTTAGGTTCTATAGTGTTACCTTTGGAGATAAGTGACTGGAAGACTGAAGCCAAGTTCTACATCATTGATTCAAATACTTCATTCATTTCTTTGCTTGGTAGGCCTTAGATATATCAGAATAAGGTTGTTCGATCCTCTCTTCATTAGTGCATCAAGTTCAAAAAACATGAAATTGAATATTGTGTCAACAAAGAAGAAAAGCCATTTTCAGCTAGAGAAGTTGAGATTTATGAGGATGCGACCTACTATCTTCCTCAAAATGTCCTTTCTCAAGAACTTGGACAAAATTCAAATGCAAATACAAAAAAAAGAAAATGAAGTAAAAGAAAAGATAAAATAAAATGAAAGAAAAAGAAATGTCCAATTGAACAAGAAAGGGGAATTGAAGAAGAAATAGATCCGCATATCACATTCCACCCACAGTTCATTCCATCTTATGGACATGTGGGTGGGATGGCTCAACCTCTGGGCCAAAACAAAGGCAATTCTAGAGGTGGGAGACCCCCTAGTTGGCCTTCAGCCAATAGAGGTCGTGTTCCAGTTCATAGGAGTACCCCTAGTATTCACATAGACTTGGAATTCATCTCAAAGGATGAGTCTAATGTGATTAGTGTACCAGCCAACCCCTCTAAGCGGGTTCCAATGGAGGTGACTTTTGATCCAGACAAAGACTATGACTAGGCTTCTAAGAAAAACAAAGTATTTGAATCTGGTTTATGTGAAACTATTAGGAAGCAGTTGGGAACTTTAGCTCTTACCTCACTTACATCTCAGAAAGTTGAAGGTCTAGTAGTTAAGAAAGTCCCTAAGTCTTTCAATGACATGAAGCAGAAGAAGTTCTTTTTGGGATCATCATCCTCAAGCCCTGAAGTTGATGTAGAGCTTGAGGAGGATACTTTTAAAGAATTAATGGAATTACCTTATGACTTTTACTTGCCTTATGTTTAAAATCTTATACAAAAAAGTTTAGTCCTTCACACTTGGTCCAAGCATAAGTCTGAATACTTCAAGAAGCTATGGAATAATACATATAGGGAAGCATAATTAAGAGCAGGACTAGGATTCGGTACAGTGGGTCCAATCGATGATGAAGATTATTGCCTAGTTGTTCCCAATCATTTGGAGTCTGATAGTTCCTTCTCATACATCCCCAACTCTTATGAGAATGTGTGTTTAGAAATCTCAGATGATCTAGATAATCTCTAAGTCAAAGAGGCACCACCGAAATTTGAAGAGGAGGTTCATTCAACAATATACAAGTTTAAAGAAGTCAACCTCGGTACAGAAGAAAATCCACGCTGGACATACATCAATTCATTACTGAATGAAGAAGAAACCAATGACTTAGTTAGGCTATTGACTAAGTTTAAAGATTGCTTTGCATGGAGTTATGAAGAGATGCCTAGATTATCTCCTGATGTAGTACTCCACAAGCTAGCAATATACCCTAATGCTACCTATTAAGCAAGCTCCTAGATGCATGCTTAGAAATCAAAAATAGGTCATTTGAAGTCAAAAGCGTCGATGTTGGTTTCATCAGGGAAGAAAAATATCCTACATAGTTAGCTAGTGTCATCTCAATTAAGAAGATGAATGTCCAAATTCGCATTTGCGTCAATTTTAAGGACTTAAACATAGCATATCCTAAGGATGAGTTTCCTCTTCCTATACCAGAATTAATGGTGGACATTCCCTCATCTCATGCAGTCTACTCTTTCATGGATGGATCATATGGCTATAATGAAATCAAGATGTATCCTGAAGATGAAAGAAACATTGCTTTATGAACCCTGATTGAAATCTTCTATTATAGGTTCATGCCTTTCTTAAAAAATGCTACTACATACCAGCGGCCATGACTTAGATCTTCAATGAACTCATCCATCATCGGGTTGAGTGTTACGTTGATGATCTAGTAGTCAAGCGAGAAAAGGAAGACCACATCTTTGACTTGAGAGTAGGTTTTGAATGATTAAGATAATAGAACCTCAAAATGAATGCCTAAGTGTGCATTGGAGTAGAAATTCCTTGAGTTCATTGTTTGACATCGGGGAATAGAAATAGATCCTGAAAAGATTAAAGCTATCTTAGAAATGCCACCTCCTATGAGTTTAACTCAACTTAGATCCTTTCAAGAATGGATGGCATATCTAAGATGCTTTATCTCAAACCTATCAGGGAGATGCAAGCCATTCTCTGCACTTATCAAAAAGGACATCAAGTTCAAGTGGAATGATAAGTGCCAACATGCTTTCGAAGACACCAAGAGTATTTGGTGAAGCCGTTCTAGCGACCCCCATGCGCCACTCATCCTTTACAATCTGCATTGGATGACTCTCTCCTTTTTGGCCCAAAATGAAGAAGGAAGGAGAGTGCACTCTACTACCTCACCATCATCAATCCTTTGAAACTATCCACCTATTGAAAAACATTACCTAGCTTTGATCTTTGTATCTCAGAAGCTACGACACTATATGCTTTCTCATAAAGTGAACTTGATCTATAGAACAAATCCACTATAATATCTCATGACATGGCCAATGATATCCAGATGTTTGGCTCACTGGTCCATGATACTTTCATAGTTTGATATCACATTTGTACCTCCATGCGGTAAAGGGGCGACCGAAGGATTTCTTAAACCCACTTCACTAACCCACTTAGTGATGATCTCCCAAGAACAAATCATGAACTTAGGGAGGGCGACAACCAGATGGGAGATGTATTTCGATGGTGCTGCTTTTTTTCTTAAAGGTGAAGCACCACAATCTATTCTCTCAGGAAAGGCAAAGGTAGGAATAGTTCTTCTAACTCCAAACCATGATGTCATGAGACTCTCATATTATCTATCCAACCCCTACACCAATAATGAAGCTGAGTATGAGACTTTAATCATGATGGGTTATCCATCACTATAGTGTTAAGAGCATCAACATCTTTGGGATTCTCGGTTGGTCATCAAGGTGCGTCTTACTAGGTTCTCAAAACTTGTCATTACTACTGAGTATACCATGAAGTTATTGGCCCAAATTCTCGAAGTCACTATCTACAAGGTTCCTCGAGCAGAGAATGTAGTAGCAGATGCCTTGGCCAAACTTGCCAAGGAGTTGGCATGTCGGAAGATGAGTCCATTTTAGTAAGGGTTCAAAATAGACAAATCTTATCCCTTATTGATCTTGAACTCATCGAGACTTTCTCTTGAAGGGAGTTACCATTGCCAAAATGGACATAGATTGGAGCCATTCATAGATTACTTGAACACAAACTACCTCAAGAAAAGTCACAAGCCCATTAGGTGAAAGCGAGAGCTCTCCTTTGTTGATGGCACCACTGTCTTGTCGACCCTTTGACCAAATGTGGTTGCATTGTTTAGAGAAACACGAAGCCCATGGCATTATAACTGAGGTACACTCAGGTCTATGTGGAGCACATCAATCCAGTCCGAAGATGAAGATGGAGATCAAGCAACTTGAATACTACTGGCCTTCGATGATTACAGATTGCATGGATGTAGCTAGGAGATGCCATCAGAGTTAGGTGCATGGTGTGGTCCTCCATCACCACCCAATATTTACACCCTACATTGGCCTCATGACCATTTGAGTGTTGGGCGACATCGTAGGTTCGATCGATCCTCCTTCTTCCAAAGGGCATTCATCTTAGGCCACTTACTTACTTTTCCAAGTGGGGAAATCCCACTCGGAGGTCATAGCTACATGTGCTTGATTTTTTGAAACCATATCGTATATAGGTTTGGGGGTGCCTCGATGAATTATATTTGATAATGGTACTGCATTCAAAAGCATAAAGATCAACAGCTTCACCAAAATACATGGTATAAATTAGAGATACTCTACCATCTACTACCCCAGAGAAAATGGATTAGTAGAAGCATTCAACAAAACCTTCATCCACATACTAAAAAAGACTCTTGATGATAATAAATAATAGTGGAAGGAGCAGTTAGTTGAAGCCGCACCACATACCGGACTCCAACTCAGTCTACCCCATTTTCCTTAATGTATGGATCTGAAGCCATTCTATGTTTAGAAGTTTAACTCCCGTCACTAAGGATAGAATTGGGTAACAAGATCACTATAGAGCAGAATGCAAAGTTTTAGTTAGAAGAGCTCAAAGGTTTAGAGTATGGTTGCCTACGGGTGTGCCAGAACCTCGAGTTGTACAAAGCCAAAATGATTCAAGCTCACAACAAGTTGGTCTACCCTAGGTCTTTCTGAGTAGGAGAACTTGTGTTAGTCTTAAGGAGACCAATTGGTTCTCATCAAAAAATGGGAGGCAAGTTTGAACCCACTTGGGAAGGCCCCTATGTCATAGAGAAGGCCTACCAAAGAGGATCTTATCAGTTTATTGATTGTAAAGGGGAACACCTGATGCTTCCAATTAATGGGCTCTATCAAAAGAAATATTACCCATGAAACAAATCATGTCTGAAAATATTTATTAATGAAAAGAACATAAATCTAATTCCAATCATCAAATCTTCTCTTCTTTCAAAGCGTTGTTTGCTTGTCTTGCGAATTCATCGTGACAAGTTTAGGGTAGTTGTAAGAGTCCCCTGGTGGCATCCTATCCCTCTTTCACAACATAAACACATGGTGTAAGAGAACCCGAGAGGCATCCTATTTTGATTAGCATAACTAAGTTAAAAGTGAGAGAACCCAAGTGGCATCCTTTCTTAGTGGGAATCCTTTTTTTCCATCCATAGTACCATTTCAACAAAACCCAACAACAAGCACAAATGTCTCAAGCTATTTAATTTGGGAGCAAGCCCCCTGTGGCACTCACTCATTAGCTGCTCTAGGTTGGGTCAACATGCTACCTCACTAGTATGTCACCCAATGATCATTTATTGGAAGATGTGAGTCCCCACACATTCTTCCTAACTTGACCATTTAAAACCAATGAGCTCCTCGGTAGTATGGTATCCTTCACTGCCCATCCAGTAAGCTTGTTGACTTCATTTAAGAAGATGCGAGTCCATGTGCTTTCTTCTTGAACTAGCCATCATGCTCTAATTAGGTCGAGTATATTTGAGGTTCAGGACAAGTCCCTCAAAGGTTCTTTTCCTCTTGACTACTTTTGAGTTGATCTATGTCCCCCAATGGCATTCACTCAGTAGTCTCCCTAGGTCAGATAGCACTTGTCAAGCTGAAGACAGACTATCCCAATAGTCAGTTCTACTATAGGAGGATGTGAGTCCCCGAGCTTTCTTCCTAGGCTAATTGTTGCAAATTGATGGGCACATTAGGTTGGTTGATGTTTGAAATGCTAACAGTGACACACCTGGTGAGTGCACCACTCTTGGCAGATGTAAGTCCCCAGGCTTTCCCCTTGAGTTGGACACTGAATACCTATTGATATATGACTAGCCATGTCATCTTCTCCAAGGTGTTGGATTAAGCCCTTAGCGGCCCCATCCCTTATGGGCACTTTATTTGGATCAAGTCCTTTTCGACCCCATTTAGACACTACCTAGGTTACTTTTGGATTAGATAGTTCCTCTTTCTAGTAGCCACCCTGTGGTTGAAGAATTTGATGCATGATTCTCCCTTGGTTTAGTAAGTCTAAGATAGGTCTAGGTTGATATGAGCTCCTTCTCAGTATGATCCCTTACAAACTAACAGGGTCCACACTTAAACAAACAAATAATTAAAACAAATAAAATAAACAAAATTAATTTTCTTGTGGATTAGGAATTCAAGCCCCAAAGGGCCCCTTTTCCCAAGCAGACATCCTATCTTTAGGGCAGTGTCTGCAGAACTCCCTATAGGAAATGCTTGACTACATAAGTTGAGATAAATCATTGGGTCGGTACTCACTCCGTAGTCTCCCTTAGGTTAGGTTCAATCTATTTTTCCATAAGCAGGTTACCCCGACAATCATTCCACTTTGAAAGATGTAAGACAATGATGCATTCTTTCTAGCATGATTATCGCAAATCGATGGCGACCCTAAGTGGGTTGATTTTTGCCCAAAGCAATCGATCACTCCAGTGTTCTTTTCTAATGAAAAATGTGAGTCCTCAAGCTTTCTTCCCTTCAATTGATCATTGCAAACTGAAAGGCACTACTTTGGTCGGATAGTTCTCCCATCGGTTGGGAAGCTACTCCCTTTGGTTCAACAAATCTGAGATAGGTCTAGGCTTCTATAAACTCATTCTCAGTATGATCCATCACAAACCAATAGAATCCACCAAAACCAAAGATAAATAAGAAATTAATCATTGACTATTCTTGAGTTGATTTAAGTCCCCAAGTGGCATTCACTTAATAGTCAGCCCTAGGTCGGGTCCAATTTGTTGCCCAAAGCAATTGATCACTCCAATGGTTCCTTGTTTCTAGAAGATGTGAGTCCCCATGCTTTCTTCTTAAGACTTGATCATTGTATACCAAAAGGCATTTCCCCTTGGTTGGATAGTCCTACCTTATGGTTGGTAGACTACTCCTTTTTTGGATAGGTGCAGGTTAGGTCTAGGCCTCCATGGCCCCTACTCAGTGCAGTCCATTGCAAACCTATGGGATCCATCATAATTAAAATAAATAAATCTAAAAATAAAATTAATCTTGACTATCTTTGAGTTGATTTAAGTCCCCAACATTCACTCAATAGAACCTAGGTTGGGTTCAATTGTTGCCTTGCCAATAGATTACCCTCCTTTGGAGGATGTAAGTCTACACTTTCTTCCTAGTATAGTTGCCGCGAAAGGCATCCCTTTGGTTGGTTATTCTACTATGTGCTTAGTAGACTACCCCTTTGGATTGGTAAATCGAGTTAGGTCTTAGCCTCCATGGCTCCTACTTAGTGCAATCTATTGCAAAATAATAGGTTCATCTAAAAATTCAAACCTAACCAAAATTAAAACAAATTCAACCCTCTTCCCATGGAATTTGATAAATTAATTTCTCTTCAGTGAGATTCAAATCAAATCAAACCTCTCATCCCCTTGGATGATTTGAACTTCTTCCCTAGTGGAAGGTTCACACACTATCCCTTAGTGGATTCTTTCTCTCTCTTATGTCTTGGACATAAGTAGAGCCACACACTAAGCTCGGATTCTTTCTATGCCTTGGGTTAGGGATAGATTGTTTCTATTAAAGCTTGTGATCTCTCGATGTTGTTAATCATTTTGGTCAATGCTAATACGTGCGGTGTTCCTTGTCAGTCACACCAAACCTATTGGGCGCCCTTTGTTGACCTCATTTTTAAGATGAGCTCTCAACCCCTCCATCTTAGACATAAGACACCTCTTAGACTTTAAGAGTTCCTTAGTCTTAAGACACATCTAGTGATTAGGTGGACAGTCAACCTAGGCCTAGAGACTTAGAAGAGTTAGCCATAGGAATAGGTCATGCCTTAGGGGTGTTAATAAAATTTTCCTACCATTGGCTTAAACCATTCCTCACTTTCCTTCCTTCAAGTAAAAGTCCAAATCAATCTTATTAATTTTCTCCAAACTCAGATCAACTCTATATTATTGAAATTTGTGATTGAAATCCATGATTGAAATATATGATCGAAAACCATGATCAAAATCCATCAAAATTCCTAAGTCCAAATCTTTCTAAGTCCTTAATCTTCCTTTAAGGACTTAGCCAAAATCTTGATCCAAATCAATTCAAACCTTTGAGATTTTCTCAAAATTCATTTATATTCTCATTTATATTCACATACATAAATGAAATATAAATTCAAACTAATCAAACTAAACTCAAAAGTCAAAATCAACTCATGAAATTCTTTTAAGTCCTTTATTTTCCACTAATGGACTTAGCCAAAATCAACTCTAAACCAATTTGAACTCATGGGATTTTCTCAAAAATCATTTATATTCTCATTTATATTCACATATATAAATGAAATATAAATATAAATATAAATCAATCAAATCAAATCCTCAAATTAAATTCCAAATCTAAAACCTTTCTTAAGTCCTTAATTTTTCATTAATGGACTTAGCCTAAATAATCATAAAATCAATTCAAATTCATGGGATTTTCTCATAATTCATTTATATCTCATTTATATTCACATATATAAATGAAATATAAATATAAATCAATCAAATTCAAATTCAAAATTCAAACTCCAAACTCCAAAGTTTTCTAAGTCCTTTAAATCCTTCTTAATGGACTTAGCCCAAATCATGATTAAACCACTTCAAATCCTTGAAATTTTCATGATCCATTTATATTCTCATTTATATTCACATATATAAATGAAATATAAATTTAAACAATCAAAACTATTTCCAAAATCAAACTCAAATCTACTCAAAATCAATCTAAGCCTTCAAGTCAAAATCTTGAACTTAGTCAAATCAATTTCAAATCAAGCCAAACTCTTGATTTTTCTTCATGATTCAATTAACCCAATCAAGGAACCCATATATAAATCCAAACTCCAATCACTCAATCAAAACCCAAGTCAAAAATCAAACCCAAAATCCCTTCATATTCTTCCTTTGAATATGAAATTATCAAATGAACCAAAACCCATTTGACTTCAAACCACTTGTAAATGGATTTATATTTCAATCATAAGTCCATATACAAGATCAATCAAGCTCAAATCAAGCTTTGACCAAGCCATTTGACCCACTTAGGCTCACTTGACCCAAAGTGACCTAAAGTACCTTTATGAGCCAAATTCTAATCCTAACCAAATTGGATTGAACCAAACTCACCTATGCCTCTCATCATGATCAACAATCATCATGGGATGATCAATCAATCAAATTGGGTCAAGCTAAGTCAGATCTACACTTAGTCCAAAATAAAACCTAACATAGCTAAATTTCACCATAGGCTAAATTGATTGAAACCATTAATCTAAGTTCACTCATGACCTATGTTTAAACTTGACCAAGCCAACATTTGAGCCAACTACAATTGGCCACTTGACCCAAGTTGATCCAACTTGACCTAAAAGTCAAAATGTCAAAACTTGATCTAAACTAAATTGGTTGAAACCAATGGGTCAAGTTCATTCCAAATCACTTGTGAAACTTGACCAAAGCCTCAATTGGCCAACTAAACCTAACCTAGCCCAATTGATCTTAGACCCAACTTGACCTAAAGGGGTCATGTTGAGCCAAATTTGAACTTAACCAAAATTAATTGGAAATAAAGATACCAATCCACTCCATATGACTAACCTAAAAAACCAACCCATGACCCAGCCCAAATAGGTCAAATGGGTCAAATAGGTCAACTTGACCCATTTGACCTAAATGAAGTCAAATGAGCCAAATCAAAACTATACCAAATTGAACCAAACCAAAATCCACCAAAACATTTCAAATGGTCATATGAACTTGACCCAACCCTTGGTTTGACCCAATTTGACCAATTGGTTTTGACCTAAAGTTGAACCATTTTGACCTAAATAGGTCAACATGAGCCAAACCTTATCAAATGAATTCAAATCTCATGAAACTTGACAAACCTAGTTTCTCCACATACACAACATATTCAAATTGAAAAATAAGTAAAATGACCATTTTACCCCTAGGCCATAGAACAAATTTTGACCTAATCCATGGGTAATTTGGTCATACCCTCTTCATATCCACTTTATGCTTTCCTAATAGCTCAAGGGGACCAAATGAAGAGTGGTGCACCCAACCCAATGGGTTTGGGTCAGTCCAATTGCCCCAAGGCCAAACCCGACCCCATGGGTCAAATTGTCTCATTCTAAATCCCTCTTCCACTTAATTTCAAGCACATGAGAGATTGGCAATCCACTCAAGGTCTCAAATTCACCATGTGGCAACTCAAAATGGATCAAACAACCTTCCAATTGTAGTCAATTGGATCAAAATGGAAAAGAAGCTTGTAGCCATCCAATCCTTCAAGGGGTAGATATACTCCCCTAATTCAATTCAAAAACCATCATTCCTCAATTCATCAAGCCTAAAGAGTGTTAGGAAAGATGAGAGCCTTCTAAGCATTCTTAGAGGGATTTGAATTTGAGATTTCTTGGTTTTCTCCATCAAAAAAATGGAGCTTACTTGAACTTCCAACTTTCTCCACACTAAAAACCACTCTAATTCCTCTTGCACACTTCCTCTAAGGATCAATCCGAGCACACTCAAGCTTTTACTTGAGTTCTCACAGCAAGGAGAGGAGCAATTGGATCAAAGCCACAAGAGATTTGAAGTGGTGTTGGTCCATAGAGCAATCCACTCAACCCCAAGGCCTAAGAATTTCAATAGGGCTTTGTCTCCACTAGACGAAGCTACCTCATCGATCTTGAGCACCGGTGAGGTATGGAATTTTGACCACCTAGCATAGGAGGTGTTGGTCTTTCATGAAAGGAATTTTCAATTCATGCAAATTCCACCATTGGATGTGTTCATTATTGGCTTTAGATGGCATGGGTAAAATTTTGTTTCAATTCAAGCTCAATCGAGCTTGGATCTTCCCCTAGATCATGGACGATCGAGATTATTCCCCATTTGGAATTTCTTTTATCCCTTTTAAAACTATGGGGAGATCCCTGACTATCCGATCTTTGATTGGATGGCAGAGATCAAAGTGTGTCCAGCCTCTAGCCATGACTTGATGTGATGTTTAAGTAGTTCACGCACGATGGTGTAAAGCGCTGACCGCCGCCGCAATGCATCATTGAGGGATTAGTTAGGATTCTTAAAGAATGCTAATTAATCTATGGATCTTCTAAAATTTATATCTCTCTCAATAAAATTTAGAAAAATATGAAATAAATTTTTATGAAAAGATAATTCAACCTAAAATATTTTAAAAATAATTTCAATGGATTTTGAATTATGCTTTCCTCTAATTTTTGGGCTTTATTAGAAATTTCATTTTGCTAATTAGCTCTTAATTAAGCCTGATTCCAAACTTCTGAGTATATTTAAGGGGATGACTTCACTCTAATTTTCTTAATTTATTGAAGGCTTAAATGGGGGAATTGCATATGGGTTTCCTAATTACTCCCTTAACCTAATAAAGGATAATTAAGGTGTGATTAGTGGTTTTAATCCATGATTAGAGTTGATTAAGGATAAATCCAGATAGGAGGTTTAGAGATTTTGGCATTTCCCTAAGCTATTCACTAAACCTCCATTTTCTTTCCTTAATCTTCTCTTAATTAAGGGTTAATTCATTAATTATCCCCTTAATTAATTTCTAAAAAATTTCTAGAACTTAATTACTCTACTTTGGGAGATTCTTAGGTGTTGAATAACCTAAGTTCAATTAAGGAAATCAAAACCTAATTCATATGTGTGAAAGGCTATTTTGAAATTACTTAAGCTAAACCCTTTGCTTAATTAACCATTAATTATGAGCCAAATTGCATTAGCCTTTTCTTATTAGGTGCATTAAATTTAAATTCTTGTGAGTTTTATGTCATCTCATTGGCTCATAATTATTTGGTTAACTATGTTAAGGTGTTGTAGGTAAGGTTTAATTAACTTACTTAATTTATACCTTAACCTAATTAATACATAAAATGAATCTAATCATCTAAAATTAAAAAAAATATCAAACACATGTGGAATGGGTTAGAGCAACAAACGCAACTCACCTTTTCAAAATTAAATCAAACTTCAAACTAAAAAAAATCGCATTGAATACACTTTGATTTATTTTAAACTTTCTTATTCTATAAGAATGTCTTTAGGATTTAATTAAATAGAATTTGTTTACATGATTTTATTGATTTGAGTCTTTCCCCAACATGTTAAATTTATATGTCATGTGGTTTCATGCATTCATATTTTTCAAATTTAAGTTTAAAATGAAATTGTTTACTTTATGTCAAATTTGCATGTGTTGGCTAAAGTAGAAATATGAGTGTCTATTATCACTACTAAATTCAAATCAATTTCAAAACATATAAATAAAGTATCAAATCTGAAAGTATGCTACTTATATTTTAATTATGAGCTTGCATGTGAAAGAGTAGAAAGGTGTGTTTAGCATAGGTTTCTCCTCTTTTATATTAGCATAGTTTTTGATAGAGTTGGTAAGATGTATGGTTCATTTGAAAAGAACCTAACACTTACCTAATTATATATATCCTATTCATCTCTATGCTACCACTTAGAAGGGTTACTAACACACATAAATTTCATAAACAAAATGAATTAACTAATAATTTATGCATTCTTTCATCTCCATTTCATATTTTTTTTATACACATGTTTGTATTTAAGAAAAGTGAGGTTGTGAGGTTTTTTAAGTGGGACTTCTACCTTACACTGGTTAACAATGGCTATTACTTATGCCTTTCTTACTTTAATGTGTGTATGTGAAAATTTGGATAAAGAAACCCTTTTCTACTTGAGAAACATAATGCATAGTAAACTTTTAAATTTCCTTAAATAGATTACTTAGAATGCATCATAAAGTGTGTTAAATGTTCTAATTTGTATGTATAAATATGCTCAAGATTCACTCATATGCACGTTATACATGTTCGGAAAGAAATGAAGTGATGTGTGTTTTATGAATTTGGTTCATTTTGTTTATCCTTAAAATGTCTTTCTTTTTGAATAGGTTTATTTAGAGTTCATCTAAACTTAGGATTAATTAAAAGACTTAATCAAAACATTCACTAAACAAAACTAAAATGTGAACCTACTTTAGAAATTACTTAGGTTAGGAAAGGAAAGAGAAGTTATGTTCTCTTTCCCTCTCTTCATAACTTAGTAATTAATTGTAGGATTCACTTGAACCTAATCAAAACATGAAATAAAATCAACTAAGAAAACTAAACAACTTAAATAAAACCCTCCACTATGTTGAACATGTTTTCACACTTAGAAAATTTGAACCTAAAGCCATAGCTAAGCATACCACACAAACCTTCAAAGCACACACATTAGCCTAAGTCACCATTTCTAGCTTTAGATTAGGTCAGTGGATGGTTTGGTGTTTTATTTTGGTTTATGATATATGTTTTAGACTAGATGTTAGGGTGTATGCTCATAGAATGAATGGTAGGATGCTCTTAGTCTAATCATTATTTTTTGTAGGGGATTGTACTTAAGTGGTGTAATCATAAATAAAAATATAAATGCTTTTTCTTGTAGGTGCTTTATACCCCTAAGCATAATCCAATAGGCCAGGTGGACTTAGTCACCTATGTGTGGGGTGATAAGTCCAATATACATGCTTGGGATTTATTTGGTTTGTTTTAGCTAACCTTTATTTTGCAGGTGTTAGTTAAATTTCCACTTTTTTTTTAATGTAAATTTATGCAATTAGGATTTTGGAATGATTATTATGGGGATTAGGATGAGCATTGGTCATAAGATCCTATCTTATACACCATGTAAAGTCTTGAAGCATCTACCATCCAACCATCCAAAAGAAGGAATCAAAGAAAGAAAAGAATAAGAAGAAGAAGAAAGAAGAATGAAGCTTGAAGACCCCCATAACAATGGATTCCTTGCTTAATTGTAATTTAATTCATTTATAATCTGAGTTTTATAAGGATTGAGCTCGGCTTCCCAATTTGATATTTTCGGGTTTGTGTGGTGGTGTCCAACCACAATGGCCTTTTATTCTTTTTGTGATTTATTTTATAAATTAATTGATGATTTGTTTAGCTTGTGCATTAAGTGGCATACTTTTCCTAGTTTATTCCTTATTTTGTGTATGGCCTGGATGTGGATTAGGCTCTTTAGGAAAAATAAATCTTTTACCAAACTTAATAACTCAAATTAAAATAAAGAACTCATAACCTCACCTAAAGCTTAGGGGTTTAAAATCAGATAAAAAATTAGCAACCCCTTATGGATGAGTATTTCTTTTGCAATATCATGCACTAGGATCTTATTTCACTCTTGATTAGAGGCTTCCACCTTTTCGAGAAACTTGGCTTGACCTTTGAGAGCCATGGTGGAAACTGACCTCCTCCCTTCTCACTAATTTTGGCCAATTACTTTATTTCTCACGCATTATGCATAGAAATCATATTAGCCTGAGTCAAAAATAATCATCCAAAAATGAAAATAAAATGAAATTTGAATTTCATTAGATTTAGGTCATTTGAAGTATGCTCTTTACATGACCTAGTCCCTTGAGGGAGTGAGTTTAAGGCCTTAGTCTCTTTATAAATAAATAATAACCTAGCTATCTTGCGTAAGCATAATGACTTGCCTACATGTATTTAAAATTATAGGAGGAGTTAGTTGGCAACCACCCCTAGGTGGTTGTAAGTCCAAGCTGTCGGATGGTTTGTCCTCTCTTGTAGTGGCAAACCAATTACCCAATTTTTGCCTTAGATTTAGGTTATGCTTTTGGCCCTCTCTAAAGCTCCCTAGATTTAGGTTCTAAGGTTGCTTCTCCCCTTTGTGGGCCATAAGCATAATTCCTCACCTCTTAGGCATTTTCTTAATCCTATGTTAAGGAATCATAAGTCTAGATTTCTAATTAAAATTGAACTCAAACAAATTAAATCAATTTCAAAAATGTAAAGCCCAACTATAGGGTAGTTTGATATTGTTCGTTAGGTTTCCTAGCATCGTGGGCATCTCCTACTTATTTTCCATTTTTGGCTTCAATAATAACTCCCTCTCTTTGATCAATCCAATTTGATCTTCAAAAATGAACTAATTGATTGATAGTCCTTTCTATTAAAATCTTTGAAGACAATGATCATTTACCTTAATCGAGAGTTTTCTAAGGAATCACCATTCCTTAGGATGTAATAACTATGGGGCTTGCCCTGTACCAATGAACCAGTTTAAAATAAACCACCTTTACTTTTCCATGTAAAGTAGGGGAAGAATCTCTGGTACATATCGGATCATCAGGAGTCTTTATTGAGGTGATTAGGTCCATTAAAAGGGTAGTGACTTCTATCTCTCAAGATGGTACACTATTTCCTTGATGTCATACCTGATCACTTAAATAAGTACATCTATGGATCTACATGGCATCCTAAAAAGATAAATTTTTATATGCTTTCCTCTTTCATTTCTCCCCACATATTTGAAGGTGATTCCCCTCCTATATAGAAAAATTTCACCACAGAGACACAACATAGATTAGAGATATTCTACAATCAACTATACAAGGATAAAGGGCTTAGCAAAAGCCTTCAACTAAACTCTCATCCAAATACTAAAGAAGACACTCAACAATAACAAACGATAGTGGCATTAAGAGTTAGTTGAAGCCTTGTGGGCCCACCACACACATATATAACTCCAACTTAGTCTACTCTTTTCTCCTTAGTGTATGTGTTTGAAATCATTTTACCATTAGAAATATAACTCCCATTACTAAAGATAGCTGTGGGAAGCAAGATCACAATAAAGAAGAACACCAAGTTGCGGTTAGAAGAGCTTGAAGGTTTGGAGGAGAGATGCATGCATGCCAAAACCTCAAGTTGTACAAAGCTAAATGATTCAAGCTCACAACAAGTTGGTTTAGTCACAAGATTTTCAAGTATGAGAGCTTATTTTAGTTCTAAGGAGACTGATTGTTGCCCATCGTAATATGGGAGGCAAGTTTGAACCCACTTTGGAAGGCCCTTTTGCCATAAAGAAGGCCAACCAAGGAGGACCTTATCAATTTATTAATCATAAGGGTGAGCACACAAATCTTCTAATCAATGGGCTTTACTTAAATAAATATTATAAATCAAGTTTAAAAATAAGTATCATCAATGAAAATTCCATTCTGAATTCAATCTCTTTCATGTTGAAAGTATTCTTATTTTTGAATTTTCCATAATGTGTTTAGTATAGGTGTAAGGAACCTGACTGATTTCCTATCCTTCATTGACACAACACCAACAAAAACTACACATGAATATATAAAACAAACACATATCTTTTGTCTCGGGTTACTCTGAGTTGAGATAATGCCCCTAGTGACACTCACTTAGTAGTTGTTTTAGGTCGGGCTAACATGCTACCCTACTAATGTGTCACACTAGTGGTCTTCTTGCTTTGGAGAATGTAAGTTTACTATGCTTTCCTTCCTTGGCTATTGGACACCGATGAGGGCCTTGTTAGTTTGGTAGGCCTTACTGCGTGGCTGGTAAGCTTTTTTCTTGGATTAGCCCTGCGTGCACTGGGTAGTATTTGAGATTTAAGATAACACCCACAGCGCTCCTTCCCTCATTTGCTTCAAGTGCAGTTACTTCTTGAGGCTTCAGCTTGTAGTTTCTCTAGGTTAGATGGCATATGTCCCATCGATGATAGATTATCTCGATGATCCGTTCTACTTGGAAAGTTGTAAGGCTATGTGCTTTCTTTTCGGGTTGATCGTTGCATATCGATGGGCACCTTAGGTTGGTTGGTTCTCACTATGTTGATGGATACACCGATTATGCTAATAGATAGACATTAGGTTCGTTGGTTCTCCCACCTTAGCAGACACCACTCAAGGCAGATGTAAGTCTACTATGCTTTCTCCTTGAGTTGGCCACCGTACACCTATAGGCTTAATTTTCCTGCACTCAAGATAATGCCGTTAGCATCACCTCCCCCATGGGCACTATATTTGGATCACATCCTTTGTGACCCCATTTAGACACTACCTAGGTTACTAAGGAATTAGACAGTACCCCTTTCCTGGTAACCATCCCTGTGGTGGGAGAATATATCTTGTGGATGTGCAGATTCTCCCTTGGTCCAGTAAATCTGAGATAGGTCAAGGCCAACATAGCCCCTTCTCAGTGTGGTCCCTCGTACACCAATAGTGTCCATGCAAACATATAAACAAAATATATTTACTTGTGGATTAAGAGGACACTAGCGATACCATTTCGGTATCTTATCTTTAGGTCGGTGTTAGCAAAACTCCTTATCAAATAATGACTTCTTGAGTTGATATAAGTCCCCAACAAAATTCACTTAGTAGTCTCCTCTAAGTTGAGTTTCATTTGTTGTGCTACCAAAAGCTCACCTCAGCAGTTATTCCCTACTTTAGAAGTTGTAATGCTCGTACTGCAGTCGTTGTGAAAGATAACCCTTAGGTTGGCTAGCTCTACCTCATGGCCAATAGACTATCCCTTTAGAGTTATAAATCTAAGATAGGATAAGTTTGATATAGCCCCTTCTTAGTCGTTCCATCACACACTGACACGGTCCATAAATTAAATCTATCGAATTTGATCGAGTTCACATCCCTAGTCGATATGCCCTCAATTCAAAATCAAACTAAACCAAACTAAACCATATGAAATCACATGAAATTAAGAAAAAAATAATACTAACTACTTTTGAGTTGACATAAGTCCCCAACGATATTCACTTAATAGTCACCCTAGGTCAAGTTTGATTTGTTGTGCATTCAACAGGTCACCCTAGTGGTTATTCCTCACTTTAAAAGATGGTTTATTTTTATTTTTATTTTTATTTTTATTTAGTTTAGTTTATTTATTTTTGGCTTTTTTATTTTAGTTTATTTTTTAGGTTTAGGTTTATGTTTAGGATTATTTTTTATTTTAGTTTTATTTTCATTTTATTTTTTACGTTTCAATTTTATTTTTTATTTTTTGGATTTAGGTTTAGGTTTTTATTTTATTTCTTTAAGTTTAGGTTTTAGATTTTTATTTTAGGTTTATTTTTATGTTTTATTTTTTAGTTTAGGTTTAGGTTTATTTTTAGTTTATTTTATTTTATTTACTTTAGGTTTAGGTTTAAGTTTATTTTATTTTAAGTTTAGGTGTAGGTTTTATTTATTTTAGTTTAGTTTATTAGTTTAGGTTTAAATTTATTTTATTTTATTTATTTATTTTTTTTTAGTTTAAGGTTTAGGTTTATTTTTTTTATATTTTAGTTTTATATTTAGGTTTTCATTTAAGTTTAAGTTTTATTTAATTTTATTTTATTTTATTTTAAGTTTATTTTATTTTTTTATTTTGGTTTAGTTTTAATTTTATTTAGGTTTTAATTTTTTAGTTTAGTTTAGGTTTTTATTTATTTTATTTTAGTTTAGTTATTATTTTTTATTTTATTTTCTTTTTAGGATTAGTTTTAGTTTTTAGTTTATGTTTTTAATTTTTTTAATTTTTTATTTTCTTTTGGTTTAGTGTTTAGGTTTTAGGGTGTAGAGGTTTGGGGTTTAGGGTGGGGTTTATGGTTTAGGGTTGCAGATTTATCCAGGGTCTGATTAGGGTTGGTAGTGTTCACTTTTAGGTCGTGGTGTGGTCAGGGTTTAGGGTTTAGGGTTTAGGGTTTAGGGTTTAGGGTTTAGGTTTGTAGGGTAGAGTTTAGAGTTTAGGGTTAGTTAGGGTTTAGGGTTAAGGTTTAGTGGGTTAAGGTTTTGAAAATTATTATTTTTTTTTGAATTAAACCAAGAGTAGGTTTATTTATTTTATTTATTTTAGTTTATTTTATTTATAATTTTGATTTAGGTTTATTTTTATATTTATTTAGTTTAGTTTATTTATTTTAGGTTTTTTTATTTTAGTTTATTTTTTAGGTTTAGGTTTAGGTTTAGGATTATTTATTATTTTAGTTTTATTTTCATTTTATTTTTTACGTTTCAATTTTATTTTTTATTTTTGGTTTTGCTTAGGTTTTATTTTATTTTTTTTAGGTTTTATTTTAGGTTTATTTTAGGTTTTATTTTTAGTTTAGGTTTAGGTTTATTTTAATTTAGTTTATTTTATTTACTTTATAGGTTTAGGTTTAGTTTATTTTAGGTTTAGGTGTAGGTTTTATTTATTTTATTTTAGTTTAGGTTTAAATTTATTTTATTTTTATTTTAGGTTTATGTTTATCTTAGTTTAGGGTTTAGGTTTTATTTTTATTTATTTTTAGTTTTTATATTTTGGTTTTTTATTTAGGTTTAAGTTTTTATTACATTTTTATTTTATTTTATTTTAGGTTTATTTTATTTTTATTTTAGGTTTAGTTTTTATTTTATTTAGGTTTTTATTTTTTAGTTTAGTTTAGGTTTTTATTTATTTTATTTTATTTTAGTTTTTATTTTTTATTTTATTTTATTTTTAGGTTTAGTTTTATGTTTTAGTTTATGTTTTAAATTTATTTTATTTTTTTAATTTATTTTGGTTTAGGTTCTTAAGTTTTTAGGGTTTAGAGTTTAGGGTTTAGAGTTTAGGGTTTGGGGTTTAGGGTTGTAGATTTTAGGGTTTTGGGTTTTGGGTTTAGGGTTTAGGGTTTTAGGGTTTATGGTCCATGGTTTAAGGTTTAGGATTTAGGGTTTAGGGTTTTAGGGTTTAGCATTTAGGGTTTTTTTTTGTTTACGAAACTTCAAGAAATAAACTCAACATAAAAGCTAAAAGGTGTTCCAAACAAGGAAAAAAAATTTGAACTTGTTTGCTTTAATGAAAGATGGATCTTAAGAGAAAAAGGTTAAAATCATAGGAGCACAAACACAAAGACGCTATGTGCTCAAAATAGTGAGGACGTAGTAGACTAAGACTTGGTCTTTTCCATCTTCTCCTTAAAAAGAGCCAAGAGGGACATGCCAGAAACCTTCACAACCTTAAACCTAACTCCAAGAATATCTCCTACAGCATGCTCTTTGCAGCTAAATCCACCAATCAATACCTCATCATTTTCCTCGATGAAGTTCAAACAACCATCATTTGGAGCAAATGCTGCAATGTTTTTCCCATTCTAGATCAATTGAGCTATAGCACATTTTTGATAGCAGAGTTGGGTTGCTTTACCTCAATGCCAATGTTTTCGAGCACAATGCCCTTTGCAGAGGTGACTTTTCTTGTATGATTTGTCTGCCCACCTCTGATTTTTTCTATGGGTCTTTAGTTTTTGACCAGCTCCCATACCACATGTTTTCCCCATGTTCAAGAAAAGAAAGAAGAGCCTTTACGATCTAATTCGGGGAGTTCTGTGAGCCATAGCGATGGTGAACAGGTTAAGAGCTCAATAGGTGGGAATTATTTAGCAGCTTAGTTAGTTATTAGTTAGTTTTAGTTATTACTTAGCTAGTTATTAGTTAGTTTAGTATTTAGCTAGCATTTAGGGTTTAAGGTTTATTTATTTATTTTTTATTTATTTTATTTTTTTAAAATTAAGTAAACTGGTTGGTTTAAGTTTATTTAGTTTATTTAGTTTACTTTTTATTTATTTTAGTTTATTTTATTTTATATTTTTATTTAGGTTTATTTTTATTTTTATTTTTGATGCATTTTTTTATTTTTAGGTTTAGGTTCAGGTTCTTATTTATTTTTTTTTAAGTTTAGGTGTTAAGTTTTTATTATAGGTTTATTTTTAGGTACTATTTTTTAGTTTTGGTTTTAGTTTATTTTTAGTTTATTTTATTTTATTTAGTTTAGGTTTAGGGGTTTATTTATTTTAGTTTAGTTTATCTTAGTTTAGGGTTATTTTATTTTTTATTTTAGGTTTAGGTTTTTTAGTAGGGTTTAAGTTTTATTTTTTATTTATGTTTATATTTTTAGGTTTTTTTTAGGTTTAGGTTTTTATTTTGTTTTAATTATATTTTATTTTAGGGTTATTTTATTTTTTTATTTTTTTAATTTTAAATATTTTTATTTTTTTTAATTAAGTTTAGGTTTTTATTTATTTTATTTTAGTTTAATTTTATTTTTTTTAATTTCATTTTAGGTTTAGGTTTAGGTTTAGGTTTTAGTTAATTTTTTATTTTATTTTATTTTTTCATTTTATATTGGTGTAGGTTTATTTATTTATTTTATTTTTAGGTTTTATTTTGTTTTGGTTTACGTTTTTAGCTTTTTAGGGTTTAAGGTTTAGGGTTTAGGCTTTTTATTTTAGTTTTATTTTTAGGTTTTATTTTTTTAGTTTAGGTTGAGGTTTATTTTTAGTGTATTTTATTTTATTTTATTCAGGGTTTAACTTTTGTTTATTTTAGGTTTAGGTTTAGGTTTTATTTATTATATTTTAGTTTATTTTAGATTAAGTTTAGTTTTATTTTTTATTTTATTTATTTATTTTTATTTAAGGTTTAGTTTTTATTTTTTAGTTTTGGGGTTTATTATTTTTATTTTTTAGGTTTTAATTTTAAGATTATTTTACGTTTATCTTTTATTTAATTATTATTTTATTTTATTTTAGGTTTATTATTTTATTTTACATTTTAGTTTTATTTTATTTAGGTTTTTATTCTAAGGTTTATTTTATTTTTTAATTTAATTTAGGTTTTTATTTATTTTAGTTTAGTTTTTTTTATTATTTTATTTTATTTTATTTTAGGTTTTAGTTTATGTTTTTATTTTATTTAGGTTTAGTTTTATTTATTTATTTTTTTTAGATTTTATTTACTTTATGTTTAGATTTTTAGGTTTTTAGGGTTTAGGGTTTGGGTTTAGGGGCTGGGAGGGCCCAGGGCTATAGGTTTAGGGTGGCTATGGTTAGTTTAGGTTTAGGGTGGTGGTTTAGGGTTTAGGGTTTAAGTTTAGGGTTTAGTAGGGTTTAGGGAGTGGGCTTTAGAAAGGGTTTAGGGTTTAAGGTTAGGGTTTTATTTTATCTTTGTTTTATTTTATTTAGGTTTATTATTTTTATGTTTTTTATTTAGTTTAGGTTTTAATTTATTTTTTTTATTTTTAGGTTTAGGTTTAGGTTTCAATTTTGGTTTTGGTTTTAGTTTATATTTTTATTTTATTTTATTTTTTCTTTATTTAGGTTTAGGTTTATTTATTTATTTTATTTATAAGTTTTATTTAAGGTTTAGGTTTTAAGTTTCTGTTTAGGGATTAGGGTTTTAGTTTTAAGTTTTGTTTAGGGTTTAGTTTAGTTTTGTGGGTTTAATGGTTTAGGGTTTTTTAGGTTAGGGTTAGCATATATTTTTTTTTATTTTTATTTTATTTTACTTTAGGGTTTAGGGTTTAGGGCATGGGTTTAGATTTTAGGTTCGTGGTTTTGTGTTTATGGTTTTTTTTAACAGAGAATAAATTTATATTCAACATTTCTTCTTATCGATTTCATCAACCAAGTAACACACCAAGTTTTCTAAGACACAAGCGACGACATAGATAAGAAATAGCATGAATAGAGCAAATCAAAAACCCTAGATAACTAGAACTATCTCTATTGTATTGACACAGTTCCATAAGATATAGATCAGATTGATCATTCTTCAATTTCTCTAGTTCCCATCATAACCACCTCGGCCTCTTGAGTAGTGGGATCCACCATCATATCCCCAATCTCTCCCTCTACCACCACCATGGTTGTAACCTTCATCGCTCCTCCCGCCTCCATAACCACCACTGCTCCGATCACTACCTCCATATCCACCAGCACCTTCGGCTTCACCTCCATCACCAGATCGAGACTCAGCCTGGTTGACGATGATGTTCCTATCATCAAGGTTCTGTCCATTCTTAGGGTTTAAGTTTAGGTTTAGATCTATTAGGTTTAAGGGTTTATGTTTATTTTTAAATTTATTTAGTTACTTTAGGTTTAGGTTTAGGGTTGGGATGGGTTTAGGGTTAGGGTTAGGTTTAGGGTTTAGGGTTTAGGGTGGGGTTAGGTTTTATGCTTTTAGGGTTTAGGGTTTAGGGTTATGGTTTAAGATTTTTTAGGGTTTAGGGTTTAGGCTTTACTGGGGGTTTAGGGTTGTAAGTTTAGTGTTTTTATATTTTTTAATTTATTTAATTTTATTTAAGCTTTAGGTTTAGTTTATTTTAGTTTTATGTTTAATTCATTTTAGTTTCATTTATTTTAGTTTAGGTTTAGGTTTATTTTATTTTGTTTATTTTATTTTTATTTTAGGTTTAGGTCTTTTTTAATTTATTATTTTGGTTTTATTTTTTTAATTATTTTTAGGTTTAGGTTTTTATTTAGTTTATATTTATTTTATTTGAATCTTATTTTATTTTATTTCACTTTTAGTTTTAATCTTATTTAGGTTTTATTCTTTGGTTTATTATTTTTAGTTTAGAATAAGCTTTTAGTTATTTTATTTTAGCTTATTATTATTAGTTTATTTTTATTTTATTTTTAGGTTTAGGTTTAGGTTTTTATTTTATTTTATTCTTTTTATTTTAATTAAGTTTAGATTTTTTCATATATTTTATTTTTAAGTTTTATTTAGTTTAGGCTTAGGTTTTTAGGGTTTAGGGTTTAGAGTTTAGGCTTTAGTGGTTTAGGGTGAGTTTAGTGGATTTAGGGTTTTAGGGTTTAGGGTTTAGGGATGGTTTAGTGTCAGATTTAAGGTAGTTAGCTTTAGTAAGAGTTTGTATAGGATTAGTGGGGTATTTTATATTTATTTTATTATTTAGCTTATTTATTTTTTAGTTTTTATTTTTAGTTTTATTTTAGGCTGGTTTAGGTTTTGTTAGGTTTATTTTAGCCATGTTAATCATGTTTTATTTTGTTTTATTTTATTTATGTTTTAGGTTTTAATTTTTAGGTTTAATTTTAGGTTTTATTTTTTAGTTTAGGTTTAGGTTTTATTTTATTTTATTTTGTTTAGGTTTAGGTTTAGGTTTAGTTTATTTTCTTTTTAGGTTTAGGTTTAATTTATTTTAATTTCATTTTTTTAGTTTAGGTTTAGGATTATTTTATTTTATTTATTTTTTTTATTTTAGGTTTAGGTTATTTTTTTGTTTATGGTTTTGGTTTTGTTTTTAACTATTTTTAGGTTTTAATTTTAGGTGTATTTTTTAGGTTTAGGTTTTTATTTAGTTTTTATTTTTTTTATTTTAGGTTTAATTTATTTTTATTTTTCCTTTAGTTTTAATTTTATTTAGGTTTTGTATTCTTAGGTTTATTTTATTTTATAATTTAGTTTAGGTTTTTATTTGGTTTATTTTTATTAGTTTATTTTATGTTATTTTCAGGTTTAGGTTTAAGTTTTAGTTTATGTTTTTATTTTATTTTATTATTTTATTTTATTTAGGTTTAGGTTTTATATTTTTATTTAGTTTATGTTTATGTTTAGGTTTAGGGTTTAGGGTTTAGGGATTTATGTTTAGGGTTTAGAGTTTAGGGTTTAGGCTTTAGGGTGGTTTTTTAGGTTTAGTTTAGGGTTTAGGGTTAGGGTGTTTTATTAATGTAAACCATTAGGTTTAGGTTTATTTAGTTTATTTAGTTTGTTTTTTATTTATTTTAGTTTATTTTTTTATTTTTTTAGTTTAGTTTATTTATTTTAAGTTTATTTATTTTAGTTTAGGTTTTTTTAATTTTAGTTCATTTTTTAGGTTTAGGTTTAGATTTATTTTTTAGTTGAGTTTTAAATTTACTTTATTTTTTTAGTTTTGGTTTTATTTTTTATTATAAGGTTTAGGTTTAGTTTTTTGCATATCTTTTTAGGTTTAGGTTTTAAGTTTTTATTTTATGTTTATTTTTAATTTTTATTTTATAGTTTGGAGTTTGGTTTATTTTTAGTTTATTTTATTTTATTTAGTTTAGGTTTAGGGTTAGGTTTAGTTTAGTTTAGGCATAGGTTTCGATTTTATTTATTTTAGTTTAGGTTTAAGTTTATTTTAGGTTTTTTTTTTATGTTTGGTGGGTTTAAGTTTTATTTTATTTATTTTTTGGGATTATTTTTTTGATTATTTTTTTATTTAGTTTTTATTTAATTTAGTTTAAGTTCATTTATTTTCATTTTACATTTAGTCTTTATTTAATTTAGCTTTTTTATTCTTAAGTTTATTTTATTTTTTAATTTAGTTTAGGTTTTTATTTATTTTATCTTTTTTTAGGTTTAGGTTTAGATTTTAGTTTACATTTTTATTTTATTTTATTTTTATTTTATTTAAGTTTATGTTTTTTTATGTTTTGTATTTTTTGGTTTTATTTAGTTTAGGTTTAGGTTTTTTAGGGTTTAGGGTTTAGGGTTTTAGGGTTTGGTTATGGTATGGATTTGGGTTAGGGTGGGGTTTAGGATTTAGAGTGGTTTAGTTTAGTGTTTAGGTAGGGTTTAGGGTTTAGTAGTTGTTTAGTTTTAGGGTTTTAGGTTTTTTATATAAAGGTAGGTTTAGGTTTATTTATTATATTTTAATTTATTTCAGTTAATTGTTTGTTTATTTCAGTTTATTTTATTTTTTATTTTAATTTATGTTTATTTTTTATTTTTTATTTTTATTTTGTTTAGTTTATTTATTTTAGGTTTATTTATTTTAGTTTATTTTTTAAGTTTAGGTTTATGTTTATTTTTTAGTTTAGTTTTATTTTTATTTTACTATTAATCTTTAAGTTTTATTTTTTATTTTTATGTTTAAGTTTAGGTTTTTATTTTATTTTTTATGTTTAGGTTTTATGTTTTAATTTTTGGTTTTTTTTCAAGTTTTATTTTTTAGTTCACATAAAGGTTTATTTTTAGTTTATTTTATTTTATTTAGTTTAGGGTTTATGTTTTGCTGATTTTAGGTTTAGGTTTAGGTTTATTTTATTTTGTTTATTTTAGGTATAAGTTTTTTTTTCAATTTAGGGTTTAGGTTTTATTTTTTATTTATTTTTAGGTTTATTTTTTTTTGTTTAGGTTTTCATTTAGTTTTTATTTTATTTTATTTTATGTTTATGTATATTTTTATTTTACCTTTACTTTTTTTTATTTAGGTTTTTATTTTTGGTTTATTTTACTTTTTAGTTTAATTTATGTTTTTATTTATTTTATTTTAGTTTAGTTTATATTTTTTAATTTTTAGCTCTAGGTTTAGTTTAGGTTTCAATTTTAGTTTAGGTTTTCATTTTAATTTATTTATTTTATGTTATTTAGGTTTAGGTTTATTTATTTATTTTATTTTTAAGTTTTATTTAGTTTATGCATAGGATTTTAGGGTTTAGGGTTTAAGGTTTAGGGTTTAGCATTCAGGGTTTGGGGTTTAGGGTTTAGGGATTAGGGTTTAAGATTTAAGGGTTTGGGGTTTTAGGGTTTAGGGTTTAGGGTTTAGGGTTTAGATTTAGGATTCAAGTTTTAGTTCAGGGTTTAGGGTTTTTGGTTTCCTTTTTAATAGAGAACAATCAGATTCAACATTTCTTCATTATTTATTTAGTTTATTTAGTTTAATTTTTATTTATTTTAGTTTATTTTATTTATTTAATTTTGTTTATGTTATTTTTTATTTTTATTTTGTTTAGTTTATTTATTTTAGATTTATTTACTTTAGTTTAGGTTTTTATTTTAGTTTATTTTTTAGGTTTAGGTTAAGGTTTCAATTTACTTATTAGTTGAGTTTTATTTTTATTTTATTTTTTAGGTTTAGGTTTTATTTTTTATTTTTAGGTTTAGGTTTAGTGTATTATTTTATTTTTTTAGGTTTAGGTTTGAGGTTTTTATTTTAGGTTTTATTTTCTATTTTAGGTTTAGGTTTATTTTTAGTTTATTTTATTTTATTTAGTTTAGGGCTTAGGTTTAATTTATTTTATGTTTAGGTTTAGCTTTTATTTATTTTAGTTTAGGTTTAGGGTTATATTATTTTGTTTATTTTATTTTTATTTTAGGTTTAGGTTTTTTTTTAGTTTATGGTTTAAGTTTTATTTTTTTATTTATTTTTAAGTTTTATTTTTTATGTTTAGGTTTTTATTTAGTTTTTATTTTTTTTATTTTAGGTTTATTTTATTTTTATTTTATGCTTAGTTTTATTTTATTTATGTTTTATTCATAGGTTTATTTTATTTAGTTTAGTTTGATATTTATTTTATTTTAATTTATTTTTTATTAGATTATTTTATTTTTACATCTATGTAGGTTTTCTAGGTTCTTAATTTATTTTATTATTTTATTTTGTAGGTTTAGGTTTATTTATTTATTTATTTTATTTTAGGTTTTATTAGGTTTAGGTTTTAGGTTTTATGATTTATGGTAGAGTTTAGGGTTTAGAGAGTTGAGGGTTTAGGGTTTAGGGTTCAAGGTTTAGGTTTAGGGTTTGGTAGGTTTTAGTGTGGCTTGGTTTAGGGTTTAGTTAGACAGCATGATTAGTAAGGTTTATGATTTAAGATTTAGGGTGTGGAGGTGGAGTGGTATGGTCAGTAGTGGTGGGAGGGTTTGGTTAAGTTTGGTTTTAGTTTAAAGTTAGTTTAAAGATTTAGGTTAAAGTTTAGGGTCCAGGGTTTAGGTGTTTTTGGAGGTTTGGGGTTAAGGTTTATGGTGGTTGTTTATAGTTATGTAGGGTTTAAGATTTCTTAGAGTTTAGGTATAGTTTGGGTAGGGATTAGTGGTTTTAGGGTTTAGGGCTTAGGGTTTAGATTTTAGGGTTTAAGGTTTAGTATTGTAGGTTTAAGGTTTAGAGTTTAGGGTTTAGGGTTAGGGTTTTGTTGTTAAGTGTCTTCTTCAGTATTTGGATGATAGTTTTATTGAAGGCTTTTTCTAAGCCATTTTCCCTCAAGTAGTTGATGGTAGAATATCTCCAATCTATGTTGTGTCTTTTGGCAAAGTTGTTGATCTCGGTGCTCTTGAATGTAGTACCATTATCAGATATAATTCATCGAGGCACTCTAAACCTATATAAGATATCATTCCTAAAAAACTAGAGCACATGTTGAGTTGTCACCTCTCTGAGAGAAATTGCCTTTGCCCATTTTGAAAAGTAGTCAGTAACAGCTAAGATGAACTGATGACCCTTGGAAGAAAGAGGATCAATCGGACCCACTATGTCGGTACCCCAACACTCGAATGGCCATGAGGCTAATTTAGGATGTATAATGTTGGGTGGTTGGTGTAGGATCACATCATATATTTAACATTTGGTGGCATCGCCTAGCCGTATCCATGCAATCTTTGATCATCGACGATCAGAAGTATCGTTGTCTCTTGAACTTGGTTTTCATCTTCAGACTAGATTGGTAGGCTCCACATAATCCTGAGTGTACCTCAGACATGATTGTATGGGCTTTGTGCTTGTCTAAATAATGTAACCACATATGATCGAAAGACCACCGGTACAAGACACCATTCACAAGAGCATATGAAAGTGCTCTCTGCTTCATCTGATGGGCTTAAGACTTCTCTAGAGGTAGTTTGCCTTTATTTAAGTAATCCATAAATGGTTGCCTCCAATCTAACTCCTCACCCTTCTTAGTAATGACAACCTCCCTTTAAGAGAGTAATTTTTAATGAGATCATTATCAATAAGGGATTATACTTGCCTATTTTGGACCTTTATTGATATGGACTCATCCTCCGGTCATGCCAATTCCTTGGCAAGCTTGGCTAAAGGATATGCTACAATGTTCTCTCCTCGTGGAATATTATAAATGGCAACCTCTAGTATTTGGGCTAATAACTCCTTGGTGTACTTATGATTATGATGGAGCTTGGGCTTTATAACCTTATAGGACCCAAAGATTTGGTTGATAACTAGCTAAGAATCCTCAAAAATGTTGATGTTCTAGACTCTTAGAGTAACAACTAACTATATCAAAAAATTAGAGTCTCATATTCGCCTTCATTTTTGGTGCAAGGATTGAACATATGACATGAGAATTTCATCACATCGTCCGTAAAGTTAAGAGAACCCCTACCCTGTCTTCCTAGAATTTATAGGTTCTTTCTTCTCTGAGAAGAAGCTATACCATAAAGAACATCTTGCTGAATGCTATCCTATAAGTATGATTTGTTCATCTGGGAGATCATCGGAGAGTCAAGAAGAAGTGGGTGTACTACTAAGAAATCCAAGTGCTTGTCCTTTCACCAGGAGGGTATGAAGGTAGTGTTAAACTAGAGGATCATGGACCGTCATGCCAACCTTCTGGATAGCATCAGCCATGTCATGAGATACTGTAGTGGATTGATCCTAGAGATTAAGTTCACCTTATGAGAAAGCAAGTAGTGTTGTAGCTTTAAGGATGCAAAGATTAAAGCTAGGAAATGCTTCTCAATGGGTGGATAATTAAGAGATGGACGAGGTAGTAGAGTCCATTTTCCTTCCCTTCGGCATTGGCTTAGCCAACAAAGCACTAAGGGATTCATCTAACGCAGAGTAGTATGAGTGGTTGCCCGTGATGCTTAAGATCATCATCAAGTAATGCTTGATGTCTTCAAAGGCATGCTCACACTTATTACCCACTTGAACTTAGTGTCCTTTTTGACAAGTGATGATAATGGCTGACATCTTCCTGATAAGTTGGATATAAAGCATCTTAGATATGCCAGCTACCCTTGGAATGATCTGAGTTGAGTTAAACTTTTAAGGGGTGGCATTTCTAATATTTCCTTGATCGATTTCGATTCCCTGGTGTCAGACAATAAACCCAAGGAATTTCCCTGAAGCTACTCCAAATTTATCCTTCAGGGTGTTCATTTTGAGATTAAATTATCTTAACTTGTTAAAAACTACTCATGTCAAAGAGATTATCTTCCTTTTCTCTACTTTTGACTATGAGATCATTGACATAGCACATGACTTGATGATGAATGAGTTCATCAAAGATTTAAGGCATTGCCCACTGGTATGTGCCACTGGAAATTTTAAGGCTGAAAGGCATGACTTTATAACAATAGATTCTGATCAAGGTTCAAAAAGTTGTGTTCCTTTCATCTTTAAGGGCCATCTTTATTTGGTTATATCTATATGAGCCATCCATGAAAGAGAAGACTGCATGAGATGAGGCAATGTCCACCATTAGCTCTAGGATTAGTAATGGAATTCATCTTTTTGACATAGCTTATTTAAATTCCTAAAATTGATGCATATTTAAATTTGGCCATTCTTTTCTTAACTTGGATGATGCTAGCTAAGGTAGTCTGGATAAAGCTTTGATTTATTGACTTCATAAATGACTATTATTCTATGTCTAATCGCATGCATGAGCTTTCTTGATAGAGTTAGTAGTAGGCTCTATTGCTAGTTATGCTTATCAATGCAATCCATTGGTTTCAATTTCATTCAACAAAGAATTGATGTATGTTAGGTGTGGATCTTCTTCAGTTCTTAAGTTGATTTCTAGAGCTCATCGATGGTTGACTTGATCTCTTCTTCAAACTCTGGCGATGCATCTTTGACTTCAAAATCATCTGGATCATATGAAGTTTCTAAGCACAACTCCTCATCTGAGTTTGTGTGATTTGAAAAGAACCTATCAGATTCTAAATGATTGGTGATGACCAAGTAGAATTGTCATCATCAGACCCACTATCCTAATCCTGGCCTTAATTAAGAGCTTTTGCATTTATTCTTCCATATTCTTTCCAAGTAGCCTTACTTGTGCTTTGAACAAGTATGTTGGATTAACTCTTGCTAAATTATGAACACAAGGCAAGTACCCATCAAAAAGTCATTTTATTAAATCTTTATATAAATCATCTTCAAGTTCTACATCAACTTCTTGACTTGAGGATGATGCTCCCGGAAAGAACCTCTGAGTCTTCACACCTATGGATGACTTAGGAGCTTTCTTAACTACCAAACCCTCAGATTTTTGAGAGGAAAGTGGGGTTATAGCTAAGATTCCCAACTGATGCCTAACTGTTTCACATATAGACTTAGATAAAATTATGCTTTGCTTTGGAGCCCGATCTTCATCACTATCTAGCTCAGATGTCACCTCCAAGAAAATATACTGTTGAGAAGTGCTGGCTGGTGTGCTAACCATATAATACGCATCCTATGAGCTAGATTATAAGTCTATATGGATAGCAAGTGTACTCCAGGTAGCTAGGACATATCTTCTATTGGGTGGCCAATAAGGAGGTTTTCCATCCCTAGGACTACCTCTAAATTGGCCTCTCGCTTCAACACAAAAATAAGAAAGCTCAAGTAAAACTCCTAAGCCAATCCTTAGAATAGGTGGCATTATTTTGTGAGAGATTTAGAACACTCCAGATTTTTTTGTCAACTTCATAATATGATTTAAGAGAGATTTTGGATCCCAACATAGTATCTATCATCTTTTCTATTTTTTTATTAGTAGTAGTGTTCATTTAGATGTATTCATTTGAATTTGATTTAATAATGGAAAGAATAATTCCTACATTTGATGACATTCTTTTAGGTGCAAGAATTTTTGATGTTATTTGAAATTTAAAGTTTGTTGAAAAGCCACATGAAAATTAATTTTTTGTAGTATCTCTTTTAAGTTTAGGGCTCAAGTCAATCTAAACCTACACAACATTAGCTTAATCTTTCATTAATTTTAAAAGATCACAAAAATACTTCAAATTTGTTCATGTACTCATTTATAATTTAGATTTTTTACTTTAGCGAGTAAAACTCTAAATAATTGATCTTAGTAGGATAAATACAAGTAATTTTTTAACAACAATTTCATTTCAACCATGTAATAACTTATTTTTATCCCAATCTTCACGGCTCTCTATTTCTATCTATTAGATTTTTGTTTAGTAGTATGTTTTAGTTTTATAAATCCCAATCTTCAAGGCTCACATAACCCTAAACCCTAACCTTAATACTAAACCCTAAACCATAAACTAACCCTAAACCCTAACCCCCAAATCGTAAAAACCCTAAACCCTAAAGCCTAAACCCTAAACCTTAAACCCTAAACCCTAAACCCAAAACCCTAAACTAACCCAAAACCCTAACCTAACCCTAAACCCCAAACCCTGAACCCTAAATCATAAAAACCCTAAACCCTAAAGCCTAAATAGTAAACCCTAAACCCTAAACCCTAAAAACCTAAAACCTAAAAACCTAAACCTAAACTAAATAAAAACATAAAAATAAAAATTAAATCCTAATCCGTAAAAATATAATTAAAATAAAACTAAACTAAAAAATAAACATAAATCTAAACCTAAACTTAAAAAGTAAACTAAAATAAAAAACATAAACTAAAATAAATAAAGTAAACTAAATTAAAATAAACAAAAATAAAATTAAAAATAAATAATAAAATAAACAAAAATAAATAAAAAATAAACTAAATAAACCAAAACCTACCGGTTGACTAAATTAAAAGAAAAAGTCCCCTAAACCCTTAACCCAAATCCTAAACCTAAATCCTAAATGCTAAACCTTAAACCCTAAACCCTAAACCTACAAACCTAAACTCTAAACACTCAAAAACCCTAAAACCCTAAACTAATCCTAAACCCTAAACCCTAAACTCTAAACCATAATCCTAACCCTAACCTTAAACCCTAAACTAGCCATAAACACTAAACCCTAAACCTCAAAAACTCTAAACCCTAAAGCTTAGAGCCTATACCCTAAACCCTAAGCTAACTCAAAACCCTAAAGCCTAAACCCTAAACCCTAACCCAAAACCCTAAACATTAAAACCCTAAACTCTAAACCCTAAATCCTAAACCCTAAACCCCTATACCTAAAACTCAAACTCTAAATAAAAACCCTAAACCCTAAACCCTAAATCCTAAACCCTAAAAACCTAAAAACCTAAACCTAAACTAAATAAAATCTAAAACATAAAATAAATAAATAACATAAACATAAATAAAATTTGAAATAAACTAAAATAAAAACCTAAGCTAAAACGTAAACCAAAACCTAAAAAAATAAAATAAAATAAAAAATAAAAATAAACTAAATAAATAAATAAATAAAATAAAACCTAAACTAAAATAAAGAAAACTAAAAAAATAAATTAAATAAAAATAAAAAATAAAATAAACTAAAATAAATAAAAAAATAAAGTAAATAAACTTAAACGTACGACTATAATTAATTTTAAAATTTAAAAATTTTAAAAAACCCTAAACCCTAAAACTAACCCTAAACCCTAAACCTACAACCCTAAACCCTAAACTTAAACCTAAAGCTAAACCTAAAAAAATAAAATAAAAATAAAACCAAACTAAAAAATAATCACCTAAACCTAAAAAAAACTAAAAAAAACATAAACTAAAATAAATAAACCTAAAATAAATAAACTAAACTAAATAAAAATAAAAATAAAACCTAAATAAATATAACATAATAAAATAATCTAAAATAAATATAAAATAAACTAAATAAACTAAATAAACCTAAACATACTAGTTTACTTAATTTTTTTTAAGAAAAATACCCTGAACCCTAAACCCTAAATCCTAAACCCTAAACCCTAAACCCTAAACCCAAAAAGTAACCATAAACCAAAAACCCTAAACCTACAACCCTAAACCTTAAACCATAAACCCTAAAAAACCCTAAATTGTAAAAAACTCTAAACCCTAAACCCTAAAATAAACATAAAATAAAAACCTAAAATCTAAACCTAAAAAAATAAAAATAAAAATCTAAACTAAAACCAAAAAAGTAAAAAATAAAATGTAAACCTAAAAAAATAAAATAAAAATAAAACTAAACTAAAAAATAAATATAAACCTAAACCTAAGCCAGAAAAATAAACTAAAATAAATAAACCAAACTAAATAAAAATAAAAAAATAAACCTTAATAGAAATAAAAACTAAAATAAACTAAAATAAATAAAGATAAAACTAAATAAACTTAATAAACCTAAACCTACGAATTTACTTAATTTTTTTTTAAATCCCCTAAACACTAACCCCTAAATCCTAAATCAAACTAAAACCTAAACCTAAACTAAACCTAAAACTAAACCTAAACTAAACCTAAATCCTAAACTCCTAAACCTAAATAAAATAACCCTTTAAACCTAATAACCTTAAACCCTAAACCTAAACCTAAAACCCTAAACCCTAAACCCTAAAATTAAACCTAAACCCTAAAACCCTAAACTCAACCCTAAACCTTTAACCCTAAACTTAAACTAACCTAAAAAAACCTTAAACTAAACCTTAAATGCTAAAACCTAAACCCTAAATCCTAAACTAACCCTAAACTCTAGCTAACTCTTAACCTTAAACCCTAAACCCTAAAATCCTAAACTCTAAAACCTAAACACTAAACCCTAAACCCTAAAACCTAAAACCCTAAACCCTAAACCCTTAAACCCTAAATCCTAAAACCCTAAATTGTAAACCCTAAAACCTATACCCTAAATACCAAACCCTAAATCTTAAACTTTAAAACCTAAGCCCTAAACCCAAAACCCTAAAAACCTAACTAAATAAAACCTAAATATAAAATAAATAAAAAAACTTGAACTTTATTAAATTAAAAAATAAAATAAAATCCTAAACAAAAAACCCTAAATCTAAAATAAATAAAATAAAATAAACTTGAACCTAAACAAAAATAAACTAAACTAATAAAAATAAAACCTAAACCTAAACCTGAAATAAGCTAAACCTAATCTGAACCCTAGACCTACAAACCTAAACCATAAACCCTAAATCTTAAAACCCTAAACCCTAAACTCTAAACATTAAACCTTAAATCCTAAAACCTAAAACACTAAACCATAAACCATAAACCATAAAACCTTCAACCTTAAACCATAAACCCTAAACCCCAAACCCTAAATATTAAATCCTAAACCCTAAAAACCTTAAAACCTAAGCCTAAATTAAATAAAACCTAAAAATAAAATAAATAAAAAACCTAAACCTAAATAAAATAAAATAAAAACCTAAACTAAAACTTAAACCTAAACTTAAACCTAAATAAAAAAATAAAATAAAATAAAAAAAGTAAACTAAAATAAAATAAATAAAAACCATAACTAAACTAAATAAAATATAATAAACCTAAAAATAAAAAACTTAATTAAATAAATACTAAACATAAAATAAAAATAAATAAAAAAATTAAATTAAATTAAAACTAAATAAAAACTTAAATTTAAAAATAACCTAAAAAACCTAAAAATTTATATAAAAATTGAACCCTAAACTAAAAAAAAAACCTAAACCTAAAATAAACAAAATAAAATAAACCTAAACCTAAACTAAAATAAACTAAACTAAAATAAGTAAAACCTGAACCTGAACCTAAAATAAACTAAACCTAAACCTAAACTAGATAAAATAAATAATAATAATAATAATCGTAAACCTAATCTAAAAAATAAAAGTAAAATAAAACCTAAAACCTAAAGCTAAAAAAGTAAAATAAAAACCTAAACCTAAAATAAAAAATAAAACCTAAACCTTAATAAATAAAATAAAATAAAACTACGCTAAGAATAAGTATAAACCTAAACCTAAACCTAAAAAATAAACTAAAATAAAAAACCTAAACTAAAATAAATAAACTAAACTAAATTAAAATAAAAAACAAACGTAAATAAAAATGAAAAATAAAATGAACTAAAATAAATAAAAAATAAACTAATTAAACTAAATAAACCTAAACTTACTAGCTTACTTAATTTCAAAAAAAACCCTAAACCCTAAACCTACAATCCTAAACCCTAAACCCTAAAAAACACTAAACCCTAAACCTTAATCCCTAAACACTAGCCCTAACCCTAACCCTAAACCCTCAACCCTAAACCCTAAACCCTAAAACCCTAAACCATAAACCCTAAACTAACCCTAAACCCTAAAGCCTAAACCCTAAACCCTAAACTAACCCTAATCCCTAAACCTAAATCTTAAACCCTCAAAACCCTAAACCCTAAATCCTAAACATTAAATCCTAAACCCTAAACACTAAACCTTAAACCTAAACCCTAAACCCTAAACCCTAAACCTTAACCATAAATCCTAAACCTTAAAACCCTAAACCCTAAAACCTTAAAGCCTAAACCCTAAAAACTTAAAAACCTAAACTTAAGCTAAATAAATCCTAAAAATAAAATAAATAAAAAGCCTAAACTTAAATAGAATGAAATAAAAAAACCTAAACTAAAACCTAAACCTAAGCCTAAAAATAAAATAAAATATAAAATAAAATTAAATTAAAATAAAATAAATAAAAACTTAAAATGAATTAAAAAAATACAAATCTAAATAAAATAAAAACTAAAAATAAAATGAATCTAAATTAAAATTAAAATAAAAACTAAATAAAAACCTGAACCCAAAAAATAAACATAAAAATCAATAAAAAAGAAAACCTAAACCTAAAATAAAAATAAAATATACAAAAAAAATAAATCAGAAACTAAACTAAAATAAACTAAACCTAAACCTAATCTAAATAAAATAAAATAAACTAAAAATAAACCTAAACCTAAACTAAAAAAATAAAACTAAAAATAAGCCTAAAATAAAAACCTATAACCTAAATTTTAAAAATAAACAAAAATAAAAAACCTAAACTAAAATTAAAAAACCTAAATAAATAAACTAAAGTAAATAAAAATAAAAAATAAACCTAAATAAAAATAAAAAATAAAATAAACTCAAATAAATAAAAAATAGACTAAATAAACTAAATAAACATAAACCTACTGGTTTACTTAATTTTTTTAAAAAAAAGCCTAAACCCGAACTCCTAAAGCCTAAAGCCTAAACCCTAAACCCTAAAACTAACCCTAAACCCTAAACATACAACCATAAACCTACTACCCTAAACCCTAAACTACAAAAAAAAACCCTAAACCCTAAACCCTAAACACTAAACTAACCCTAAACCTTAAACCATAAACCCTAAACCTTAACCATAACCCTAAACCCTAAACCCTAAATCCTAAATCCCTAAACCATAAACCCTAAACTAACCCTAAACCCTAAACCCTAAACCCTAAAAACCCTAAACACCAAAAGCTTAAACCCTAAACTAACCCTAATCGCTAAACCCTAAACTTAAACCCTAAACCCTTAAAGCCATAAAGCCTAAAGCTAAATCCTAAACCCTAAACCCTAACCATAAACTCTGAACCCATAAACCCTAAACCCTACACCCTAAAAAACTAAAAACCTAAACCTAAAACATAAAAATAAATAAATAAAAATACATAAACCTAAATAAAATAAAATAAAATAAAAACCTAAACTAAAACATAAACCAAAACAAAAACTAAATAAAATCAAATAAACTAAAAATAAATCTAAACCTAAACTATAAAATAAAACCTAAAAATAAACCTAAAATAAAAACATAAAACCTAAAATTAAGAAAATAAAATAAAAACATAAACTTAAACCTAAAAGTAAAAAATAAAACCTAAACCTAAAAATAAAATAAAAATAAAACTAAACTTAAAAATAAACTTAACCCTAAAAAATAAATAAAAATAAAAAAATAAACTAAACTAAATAAAAATAAAAATTAAACATAAATAAAAATAAAAATTAAATAAACTTAAATAAATAAAAAATTAACTAAATAAACTAAACCTACTAGTTTACTTAATTTTTTTAGAAAAAAAAAAACCCTAAAACCTAAATACTATACCCTATACCCTAATCCATAAAACTAACCCTAAACCCTAGACCCTAAACCTATAACCCTAAACCAACTACCTTAGACACTAAACTAAACATAAACCCTAAACCCTAAACCTTAACCCTAACCCTAAACCCTAAATCCTAAACACTAAATCCCAAAACCTAAATCATAAATCCTAAACCCTAAACTGACCCTAAACCCTAAACCCTAAGAACGGGCGTGAACCTGATGATAGAAACATCACCCTGGCAGTTCCCTAGATCTACTAGTGGAGGTGAAGGCAGCGAATTATCACAAGCTGGTGGGGGATCTAGAGATGCTAGTGGATATGGAGGTGGTGACCGGAGCAGTGGTTAATTATGCCAAACCTAAATGAGTCAATTTGACCTAAATGAGTAAAATTGAGCCAAACCTAACCAAATTAACTCAAATTAACTTGAAATTTGGGCTAACCGACTTTTGAATCATTTTAGATATGCCTAAATCAAATCCAATGCCAAATGATCATTCTACCCTTGGGTTAAGGGCATCACATAGGACAAATCACCCATTCCTTGGCCACTTAGTTATCTCCCAATGGTCCACCTAGGCACCTAGGACACTACCCAACCTTACCCAAGGGGTGGTTGGGTTAGCCATGACCTATGGGAGGTGAAATCACCTCACCCTCCACATTGTAGCATTTAATACCCATAGGACACCCATGATTCCTCCTTGGATGCCACCTCCACACCTTCAACTAACCAAGCCGAGCCAACTCACCTCCTCCCTTCCACCCATGACTCCTTGAGATGGCCGAATAGCCACTAGAAGCCAAACCCGATCCCACTGTCCGATCAAGATGAAGGGGTTATACACCCCCACATTTCCACTCAAACACACGCAAAAAAATAATTCCTCAGAGCCCTAGATACCCAGGATGAGCCATTAAAGCCAATTCTCAAGCTCCCAAGCTCGCTCCTCGATTGAAAAATGCCATTCCCGTCCGTCCTGAAACATGACACTCCCATTTCTGACCTAACTTCCTCATTTCTCCATCAAACTCAAATTAACATTGCACGCACCTTCTCAAGGCCTCATTGAACAAGAACAAATCATATCCCAAACTTCTCGAGCACCAGAGGTGGGACTTCAATCAAAGTTGAGCTCCAATTCATCAGTTCATGGCCTTCCAAGCGAACTTCAAGGCATTGATCCAATTATTTCTCAATAAGACTTTATTTTTATTAGATAAAGCTTCCTTAATCGTTCAAGCTACCAGTCTTGAGCTCTGGCGAGGTAGGCTTCCAAAACTGATCCTTAGCTAAAACTAGGTTGGAGACTTTTAAAGAAAACTTGCATCTCACGTGATCTTGACTGTTGGATCCCCTTCGATCAATGTTGTGAAGGTGTGATATCCTTTGGAGTTAATCCGAGCTTGGGCTCAGATCAAGTGATCAATGGCGGATGGACTCCATTATCCCTCACTCGCGTGATGTTAGATCAGGCATCATCCATTCCGCATGGTAAGAACTAACGGTTATGATTAAATCTGCTAGATCGATCTGATTTAATCTTATTAAGTTGTGGGATTAATCGTAGCCATCCGATCTTAGATCAGATGATGGATGAGAAAATCGCCACCACCACGTAGAACCGGTGGATAATTTTAAGTAGCCAAGCAAGACCACATGGAAAGCACGATCAGACACACATATAGATAAGGCTTTAATTAGGCTTAATTAATCATTTTTAACGATTGAAACTTTTAAAAATCATAAAAAATCAAAGAAAAATAAAAAAATGCAAATAAATACTCTTTTTAAAGGTATTTTAGAGGTTAAATAATTAAAAATGATTTTAACTAATTTTGAATAGAAATTAATATTTAATTAAGGTTTAATTATTAAATTAATTAGCTTAACTACTTTTTAATTACTTTAGCAATAAATCCCAAAGTTTTTGGGTTAATTTAATGGGATGACCCTAAATAAATCCCTAAACCCTAAACCCTAAACCTTAAACCCTAAACCCTAAACCCTAAACCCTAAACCCTAAACCCTAAACTAACTGTAACCCCTAAGCAAACCCTAAACCTTAAACCATAAATCCTAAACCCTAAACCCTAAACCTAAAAAAATAAACTAAAACATAAAACCTAAAATAAATAAACTAAACTAAATAAAAAAATGTACCTAAATAAAAATAATTAATAAAATAAACTGAAATAAATAAAAAATAAACTAAATAAACCTAAGCCTATAGGTTTATTTAATTTTAAAAAAACTCCTAAACCCTAAATCTTAAGCCCTAAATCCTAAACCCTAAACCCTAATTTTAATCCTAAACCCTAATGCTAAACCTACAACCCTAAACCCTAAAACCTAAAAAAATCTAAACCATAAACCCTAAACCCTAAACCCTAAACTCTAAATAAAAATAAAATAAAATAAACCCAAATCTTAAACCTTAAACCCTAAACCCTAACCCCTAAACCCTAAACCCTAAACTCTAAACCCTAATCGTAAACCCTAAACCCTAAAACCCTAAACCCTAAAGGCTAAACTAACCCTAAACTCTAAACCCTAAAACCTAAAAACCCTAATCTGTAAAGCCTAAACCTAAACTTAAAAAATAATCTAATATAAAAAACCAAAACTAAAATAAATAAACCTAAAATAAATAAACTAAACTAAATAAAAATAGACCTAAATAACAAAATGAAATAAAGTAAAATAAATAAAAACTAAACTAAATAAACTTAAACCTATCGGTTTACTTAACTAAAAGTCCTAAACCCTAAATCCTAATCCTAAACCCTTGACCCTAAACCCTAAAACTAACCCTAAACCCTAAATCCTAAACCTATAACCCTAAACCCTAAACCCTAAAAAAATTATAGACATAAAACCCTAATCTCTAAATAAAAATAAATAAAAAAACCCTAACCCTAAATTGTAAACCCTAAAACTAACCCTAAACCCTAAACCTACAACGATAAACCCCTTAACTCTAAACTTTTAAACTATAAACCCTAAACCCTAACCCCAAATCCACCTTAAACCCATCTAAACCCAAAACCTTAACTGTAACCCTAAAACCTACAACCCTAAACCCAAACTCAAAACCCTAAACCCAAAACCCAAAACCCTAAACCCTGAAAACCTAAAAACCTAAACCTAAACTAAATAAAACCTAAAAATAAAATAACAAAAGCCTACATAAAATAAAATAAGATAAAATAAAATAAAAACCTAAACGAACACCAAAACCTAAACCTAAAAATAAAATAAAATAAAAATAAACTAAAATAAAATAAATAAAAATATAAACTAAAGTAAAAAATAAAATAAACCTAAAATTTAAAAACCTAAATAAAATAAAACATGTTAAAACAAAATGTAAAATAAAAATAAAATAAAAAAAATTAAAAAATAAAAACTAAACAAAACTTAAACCTAAAAAAAAACCTAAAATAAAACATAAAAAATAAAATATAAAACTTAAACCTTAAACCCTAAACAAAAAAAAAAACCTAAACCTAAAATAAATGAAATAAAATAAATTAAACTAAAATAAATAAAACTTAAACCTAAACCTAAAATAAACTAAAAAAAACTAAACCTAAACTTAAAAATAAAACATAAAATAAACCTAAAATCAAAACCTGAAACCAAAACCTAAGAAAATAAAATAAAAACCTAAACCAAAACCTAAAAATAAAAAATAAAACCTAAAACCAAAACCTAAATAATAAAATAAAAAAAACAAAATTAAAAAATAAACATAAACCTAATCCTAAAACTACAAAACAAACTAAAATAAAAAACCTAAATTAAAGAAATAAACCTAAAATAAATAAACTAAGCTAAATAAAAAATCTAAATAAAATAAATAATAATTAAAAAAACTAAAATAATTTAATAAAATTTAAACCCTAAACCCTAAATCATAAACCCTAAATCCTAACCCATAGAACCTAGAACCAACCCTAAACTTACAACCCTAAACCTATATCCCTAAATCCTAAACCCTAAACCCTAAACCCTAAACCTAAGCTAAACTATAAACCCTAAACCCTAAACTAAAACTGTAAACCCTAAACCTAAACTCTAAACTAACCAAACCTAAATAAAACCTAAACTTCTAAAGCCTAAACTCTAAACTAACCTAAACCCTAAAACCTAAACTAAACCCTAAACCTAAAACCTAAACTCGAAAAACCCTAAACCCTAAAGCTTAAACACTAAACCCTAAACCCTAAACCCTAAAACCTAACCCTAAACCCCAAACCCTAAACCATAAAACCATAAACCCCAAAATCATAAGCCCTAAATCATAAACCCTAAACCCTAAACCCTAAACCCTAAAAACCTAAAAACCTAAACCTAAACTAAATAAAACTTAAAAATAATATAAATAAAAAACCTTAAACTAAATAAAATAAAAACATAAAATAAAATAAAAACCTAAGCTAAAACCTAAACCTCAACCTAAAAAAATAATAATAAAATAAACTAAAATAAAACTAATAAAAACTTAAACAAAACTAAAAATAAAATAAACCTAAGAATAAAAAACCTAAATAAAATAAAACTTAACATTAAATAAAATAAAATAAGCCTAAAATAAAATAAAACAAAACAAAATAAAGTCCTAAACCTAAAAAAATAAACCTAAAAAAAAAAAAAAAATTAAGCCTAAAGGAAAATAAACCTAAACTTAAACCTAAGAAAACCAAACTTATAAATAAACTCAACTAATAAATAAACCTAAACCTAAACCTAAACCTTAAAAATAAAATAAAATAAAAAACCTAAACTTAATTAAATAAACCTAAAATAAATAAACTAAACTAAATTAAATTGAAAGATAAACCTAGATAAAACTAAAAAAATAAAGAAAACTAAAATAGATAAAATATAAACTAAATATACTAAATAAACCTAAATTAACTTGTTAACTTAATTAAAAAAAACCATAAACCCTAAAACCTAAACAAGCCTAAACCCAACCCTAAGCCCTAAACCCAAAACCTTAAAAGCATAAACCCTAACGCCCTAAACCCTAAACCCTAATGCTAAACCCTAAGCCCTAAGCCCAAACCATAAACCCAAACCTAATGTCGCTAAATAAATTAAAAAATAAACCTAAACCCTAAAACCTAATAAACCTAAACCTAAACATAAACCCTAAGAATGGGCAGAACCTTGACGATGGGAACATCACCATCAACAAAGCATAGTCTAGATCTGGAAAGGTGAGGGAGGTGGTTATCACGCAGTGGGGATATGAAAGCGTGGATATGGAGGTGGTGGTCAGAGTAGTGGTAGTTATGGTGGCAGGAGGAGCGATGAAGGATACATCCGTGGTGGTGGCGAAGGGAGAGATAGAGGATATGATGGTGGATCCCGCTACTCAAGAGGCTGGGGTGGTCCTGATGGGAACTGGAGAAACTAAAGAATGATCGATCCGATCTCGCTATGAACTGTTTCTTACATTCAAGATGGTTCTAGTTATCTAGATTTTTATTTTTCTATGTAAGCTCAATTTCGATCTATGTCGTCACTTGTGTCTTAGAAAACTTGGTGTGTTGCTTGGTTGATGAAATTGAAAAGAAGAAATGTTGAATCTGAATTTGTTCTCTGTTAGAAAAAAATCCAAAACCCTAAACCCTAAACTAAAAAAAGCCTAAACCTAAAATAAAACTAAAATAAAACTAAACCTACACTAAAATAAACTAAACTAAAATAAATAAAACCTAAACCTAAACCTAAACTAAAGAAAATTAAATAAACTAAAACTAAACCTAAACGTAAACTAAAAAATAAAACCTAAAAATAGGCCTAAAATAAAAACATAAAACCAAAACCTAAAAAAACAAAAAAAAACCTAAACCTAAACCTAAAAACAAAAAATAAAACCAACACCTAAAAAATAAAATAAAAATAAAACAAAACTAAAAAATAAACATAAACCTAAACCTAAACCAAAAAAAATAAACTAAAATAAAAAACCTAAACCAAAAAAATAAACCTAAAATAAATAAGGTAAACTAAATAAAAAATAAAATATGCTAAAATAAATATAAAATAAACTAAATAAACCTAAACTCATTGGTTTACTTAATTTTAAAAAAACCATAAACCCTAAACCCTAAACCATAAACCCTAAATCCTAAACCCTAAACTAATAACTATACCCTAAACTAACCCTATAACTAAACCTACAACCTATAACCTATAACCTAAATCCTAAATCTTAAAACCCTAAACCTAAACCCTAATCCTAACCATAAACCCTAAACCCTAAACCTAAACCTTAAATTCTAAATGCTAAACCCTAAAACCCTAAAACCTAAACTATAAACTAACCCTAAACCCTAAACCCTAAAGCTTAAACCCTAAACCCTAAACCATAAACCCTAAACCTAAACCCTAAACCCTAAAAACCCCAAACCCTAAACCCTAAACACTAAACCCTAAACCCTACACCCTAAACCCTAAACCCTATAGCTCAAATCCTAAACCTAAATCTAATGTAACTAAATAAATTAAAAAATAAACCTAAACCCTAAGAATGGGTAGAACCTTCAAGACAGGAATAATCTAAATATGCAGGTGGAGGCGAAGGAGGAGGTGACAGTTATCATAGTGGTCAGAGGATCCAGGTAGAATATGGAGGTGGTGAGGGTCATGGAGACGGGAGGAGCGATGGAGGATACAATGTGGTGGAGAGAGAGATAGGGATATGATGGTGGATCCCACTACTGAGAGGTCGGGTGGTCCGATGGGAACTAGAGAAATCAAGAATGATCGATCCGACCAAGCGGTCTTCATAAGCATAAACTATTCTAGTTTATCTAGGTTTTGATTTGCTTTTATTCAGGCTCATTTTATCTTTGTCATCACATGTGTCTTAGAAAACTTGGTATGTTACTTGGCTGATGAAATAGAAAAGAAAAAATGTAGAATCTAAATTTGTTCTTTGTTAAAAAAAAGAAAAACCAAAAACCAAAAACCATAAACTAGAACACATACCCCAAACCAAAAAAAAAAAAAAAAACCTAAAATAAAAATACAATAAACCTAAACCTACATTAAAATAAACTAAACTAAAAAAAGTAAAACCTAAACCTAAACCTAAAATAAACTAAACCTAAACCTAAACCAACCTAAATAAAATAAAATAAACTAACTAAAAAATAAAACATAAAAATAAACCTAAAATAAAAACCTAAAACATAAACCTAAAAAAATAAAATAAAAACCTAAATCTAAACCTAAAAATAAAAATAAAAACTAAAACCTAATCCAAAAAAATAAAATAAAAATAAAACTAAACTAAAAGATAAACATAAACCTAAACCTAAACCAAAAAAATAAACTAGAATAAAAAACCTAAACTAAAATAAATAAACTAAACTAAGTAAAAATAAAAAATAAACCTAAATAAAAATAAAAAAATAAAGAAAAACTATAATAAATAAAAAAATAAACTAAATAAACTTAAACCTACAAGTTTACTTAATTTAAAAAAAAAAACCTAAACACTAAACACTAAACACTAAACCTTAAAACCTAAACCCTAAGCCCTAAACCCTAAACCCTAAATAAAAATAATAATAAAAAAACCCTTACCCTAAAACTAACCATAAACCCTAAACCCAAAACCATAAACCTACAACATTAAACCCTAAACCCTAAACCCAAAACCCAAAAAAACCCTGAACCCTAAACCATAAAACCTACATAAAAAAAACAAAAAAAAACCTTAACTCTAAACCTGAAACCCTAAAACTAACCCTAAACCTACAACCCTAAATCCTAAATCATAAACCCTAAACCCTAAAACCTAAACCCTAAACCCTAAACCCTAAACCCTAAACCCTAAACCCCAAACCCTAAAACCTACAACCCTAAAGCCTAAACCCTAAACCCCAAACCCGAGACCTTAAACCACTGACACTAAACCCTAAAAACCTGAAACATTTAAACTTAAAAAGAAAATAAATAAAAAAACTTAAACCTAAATAAAATAAAAAAATAAAATAAAACCTAAAATAAAACTAAAACCTAAACCTAAACCTAACCCTAAACTTAAACCTAAACTTATAATTAAAACAAAATAAAAAATAAAAACTAAACTAAAATAAAAGAAGTAAAAACTAAAACTATACTAAAAAATAAAATAAAACTATAAAATAAAATAAAACCTAAACATAAAATAAAAATAAAGTAAACCTAAAATAAAATAAAATAAAAAACTAAAAAAACTAAATCTAAAAAAATAATCCTAAAAATAAATAATAAATAAAACCTAAACCCCTAAACTAAAAAAAACATAAACCTAAACTATAATAAACTAAACTAAAATTAATAAAACCTAAACTTAAACCTAAAATAAACTAAACCTAAACCCTAAACTAAATAAAATAAAATAAACTAAAAATAAACCTAAACCTAAACTAAAAAAAAACTAAAAAAACTTAAAATAAAAATGTAAAACCTAAACCTAAAAAAAAAAATATAAACCTAAACCTAAATCTAAAAATAAAAAATAAAACTAAGAACATAAACCTAAAAAATAAAATAAAATAAAACTAAACTAAAAAACAAACATAAACCTAAACCTAAACCTAAAAAATAAACTAAATTAAATAAAAAATAAACCTAAATAAAAATTAAAAATAAAATAAACTAAATAAATAACAAACTTTAAATTCTAAACTAAACTAAACCTAAACTAAATCTAAACCCTAAACCTAAAACCTAAAAACTATAAAACCCTAAACCTAAACCTACAAACCTAAACCCTAAACTAACTAAACCCTAAACTAAACCTAAACTAACCCTAACTATAAACCTAAACCCTAAACCAACCCAACCTTAAACTAACTCTAAACTAACCTAAACCTAAACCTAACCCTACTTAAACCTAAAGCTAAAACACTAAACCCTAAACCTAAACCCTAAACTAACCTAAACCTAAACCTAAAACTAAACCCTAAAGCCTAAACCTAAAACTAAACCTAAACCTACCTAGAAAACCTAAACCTAAATTAAACAAAAAAATAAAATAAAATAACTAAAAAACTAAACCTAAATAAAATAAAATACAATAAAACCCTACACTAAAACCTAAAAATAAAATATTATAAAAAAGTAAAAATAAATAAAAATAAAGTAAATAAAAACCTAAACTAAATTAAAAAATAAAATAAACCTAAGAATAAACCCTAATAAATAAAATAGAAACTACATGTAAAATAAAAATAAAATAAACTTTAAATAAAATAAATAAAAAACTAAATAATAACATAAACCTAAAAAATAAACCTAAAAGTAAATAAAAAATAAAACCCAAACCCTATGGTAAAAAAAACTAAACTTAAAATGAAAATAAAATAAAGAAATTAAAATAAACCTAAACCTAAACTAAAATAAACTAAACTAAACTAAATAAAACCTAAAATAAACTAAACCTAAACTAAATAAAATAAAATAAACTAAAAATAAACTAAAGTTAAATAAAAAAATAAAACTTAAAAATAAACCTAAAATAAAATGTAAACCTAAACCTAAAAATTGAAATAAAACCTAAACCTAAACCTAAAATAAACAATAAAACCTAACCTAAAATAAAATAAAAATAAAACTTTACTAAAAAAATATACTTAAACCCAAAAAAATAAACTAAATAAAAAATCTAAACTAAAATAAATAAATTAAACTAAATAAAAGTTAAAAATAAACCTAAATGAAAATAAAAAATAAAATGAACTAAATTAAATAAAAAATAAACTAAATAAACCTAAAAAAACTCCCTAAACCCTAAATATTAAACCCTAAACCCTAAACCATAAACCATAAACATAAAACACTAAACCTATAACCCTAAATCCTAAAACCTAAAAAACCCTAAACCCTCCACCCTAAACCTTAAACTCTAAACCCAAAACCCTAAACCATAAATCATAAACCCTAACCCTAAAAGCATAAACCCTAAAACCCTAAACCCTAAGCCCTAAATCCTTAACCCTAAACCTTAAACTCTAATCCTAATCCCTAAACCCTGAACCCCAAACCATAAACCTAAACTTGAAGTAACTAAATAAATTAAAAAAATAAACCTAAACTAAGAATAACCTTGATAAATAGAACATCACCATCTACCGCTTAGTCTAAATCTAACGATGGAGGAAAGACTATTGCAATGGTGGGGATCTAGAGGTTGCGGGTCAAAGGGATTATGGAGGTGGGAGGAAAAAGGTTAACAATGGTGGTGGCAAATATGGGATATGATGGTGGATCCCACTACCGAGAGGTCGTGGTGGTTCTGATGGGAACCGAGAAATAAAAATGGCCCATCGATCTACCGCTATGAACTATGTCTTTACATTAGAGATAATTCTAATTATCTAGGGGTTTTTATTTGCTCTATGTGTGCTCATTTTTTATCAATCTCATCACTTTTTTCTTAGAAAACTTGGAGTGTTACTTGGTTGATGAAATCAAAAAGAAGAATTATTGATTATGAATTTATTCTCTATTATTAAAAAATTAAAATCCCTAAGCCCTAAATCATAAAATAAAAATAATAATAATAAAATAATAAAAAAAACCCTAACCCTAAATCCTAAACCTATAACCCTAAACCCTAAACTCTAAACCCTAAGCCTTAAGCCCTATACCTTAAACACTATACCTTTGAAACCTTAAATCCTAAAGCCTAAATAGAAAACCCTAAACCCTAAACCCTAACCCTAAATCCTAAATTCTAAAACCCTAAACCCTAAAACCCTAAAGCCTAAAGCCTAAACCATAAGCCTTGAACCCTAAAACTTAACCCTAAATCCTAAATCCTAAAACCCTAAACCCTAAAACCATAAAGCCTAAACCCTAAACCCTAAACCTAAAATATAAACTAAACTAAACCTAAACTAAACTTAAACTAAAATAAGTAAACCTAAAATAAATAAACTAAACTAAAAAAAATTAACCTAAATATAATTAAAAAATAAAATAAACAAAAAAATTAAACTAAGTAAACTAAATAAACCTAAGCCTAAGAGTTTACTTTATTTTACTTTAAAAAATATCCTAAACCCAAAATCCTAAACCCTAAACCCTAAACCCTAAACCCTTAACCCTAATCCAACAACACTAAACCTACAACCCTAAACCTGCAACCCTAAATCATAAATTGTAAACACTAAACCCTAAAAAACTCTAAACATTAAACTCTAAAACCTAACCCTAAACCCTAAACCCTAAAAGCATAAACCCTAAAACCCTATACCCTAAACCCTAAACCCTAAACCCTAAACACAAAATCCTATAAACCCTAAAGCCTAAACACTAAACCCTAAACCCTAAACCCTAAACCCTAACCTAAACCCTAAACCTAAACACTAAAACCCTAAACCCTAAAATAAACCCTAAACCCTAAAAACCTAAAACTTAAACCTAAAAAAATAAAATAAAATAAAACTCAACTAAAAAATAAATGTAAACGTAAACCTAAACATAAACCTAAAAAATTAACTAAAATAAAAAAACCTAAACTATAATAAATAATAAATAAATAAACTAAACTAAATAAAAATAAATAATAAACCTAATTAAAAATAAAAATTAAAGTAAACTCAAATAAATAATAAGTAAACTAAATAAATAAAATAAACCTAAATCTACTAGTTTATTTAATTTTAACAAAAAAACCCTAAATGTACAACCCTAAACCTACAATCCTAAACCCTAAATCTTAAATCTTAAATCCCTAAACCCTAAACCCTAAACCCTAAACCTTAAAACCTAAAACCTAAACCCTAAACCCTAAAACCTACAACCCTAAATCGTAAACCCTAAACCCCAAACCGTAAACTCTAAACCCTAAATCATAAACCCTAAAACAATCCTAAACCTTAAATTAACTATAAACACTAAACCCTAAACTAACCATAAACCCTAAGATTGGGTAAAACCTGATAGGAACATCAGAAGGCTCATCTAGATCTGAGGTGGAGGGAAGGCTGAGGATGCGACATCAGTGGTGGTGGGGATCTGGAGGTGCTAGTGGATATGGAGGTGGTGGTCAGAGGAATGGTTGTTATGGAGGCAGGAGGAACGACGGAGGCTACCGCCATGGTGGTGGCAGAGGGAGAGTTCAAGGATATGATGCCAGATCTCGCCAAGAGGCTTGGCTGGAAATGAGAAACCAAAGAATATTTTTTATGGAACTATCTTTATAATAGAGACAGTTCTACTTATCTATGGATGCCAATTTTTTATCCTCTATGGATCCTAATTTTTTATCCATATCATCGCTTATTTCTTAAAAACTTTGTAGTGCTACTTGGTTGATGAAATTGAAAAGAAGAAATGTTGAATCTGAAATTATTCTCTATTAAATAAACCTTAAACCCTAAATTAAAACTTAAACTATAAACCCTAAACTAACCCTAAACCCTAAAAAGCTAAAAACCTAAACCTAAACTAAATAAAACCTACAAATAAAATAAATAAAAAACCTAAACCAAAAATAAAATGAAAAAGTAAAATAAGATAAAAACATAAACTAAATCCTAAACCTAAACCAAAACTAAAACCTAAACTTAAAGAAGAAATAATAATAATAAATAAATACTAAACTAAAACAAAATAAAGAAAAACCTAAATTGAACAAAAAAATAAAAACATAAAATAAAAATAAAATAAACCTAAAATATAATAAAATAAAATCTAAATAAAACATAATCCTAAAAAAAATAAACCTAAAATAAAACCTAAAATAAATAAAACCTAAACCCTAAACTAAAAAAAAATTAAACCTAAAATAAAAAGAAAATAATAAAATAAAATTAACCTAAACCTAAAATAAAATAAACTAAATTAAAATAAATAAAACCTAAACCTAAATCTAAAATAAACTAAACCTAAACCTAAACCAAAAAATAAAACCTAAAAACAAACCTAAAACCTAAACCTAAACCTAAACCTAAAAATAAAAAATAAAACCTAAACATAAACCATAAAATAAAAATAAAACTCCGTAAACAATTAAACCTAAACCTAAATAGTAAACTAAAGTAAAAGTCCTCTAACTATAAATAAATAAAAAAACCTAAATAAAAATAAAAAATAAAATTAACTCAAATAAATAAAAAATAAACTAAATAAATAAAATAAGCTTAAACCTAAACTTTACTTAAAAAATACTCTAAACCCTAAACCTTAATCCCTAAAACTATTCTTAAACCCTAAAACCCAAAACCCTAAACCCTAAACACTAAACCCTAAACCCTAAACCCTAAACCCTAAACCCTAAACCCTAAAACACTAAACCTTAAACCATAAACTCTAAACCCTAAACCCTTAACCATAAAACCTACAACCCTCAAACCTAAACCCTAAACCCTAAACCCTAAACCTTAAACCCTAAACCCTAAACCCTAAATTAACCCTAAACTGTAAACCCTAGATTAACCTTAAACCCTAAACCCTAAACAAACCCTAAACCTTAAGAATGGGCAAAACCTTGATGGTCGGAACATCACCATCAACTTAGATCTAATAAAGGCAAAGTCGAGGTAATCATAGTGGTGGGGGGATCTAGAGGTGCTAATGGATATGAAGGTGGGTAGTAGTTGTGGTTATGGAGGCAGGAGGAGGAGGATGGTTAAATCTATGGTGGTCAGGGAGAGATCGCATATGTCGGCAAATCTCTCCTCAAGAATCGATGGGAATTATAGAAATGGAAGAACAATCTATCTGATATGATGTTTATGGAACTGTCTATAGTAGACCATTATTCCTTATCTAAGGTTTTGATTTGCAATTTCAAACCCAAACTTAACTAAACTTTAAACTCTAAACCTAAAACCCTAAACCCTAAACCCTAAACCCTAAACCCTAAAACCTAAACCCCTAAACCTAAAACCCTAAACCTAAACCCCAAACCCTAAACCCTAAACTAAACAAAACCCTAAACTTAAATCAAACTAACCTTAAACTACTAAACTAAACTAACCCTAAACCCATAAACCATGATGGGAGGAACATCACCATGAACTAGGCTCGAGATCTGGTGGAGGCAAAGTTGAGGTGATTATCACAATGGTGGTGGAGGATCTAGAGGTGGTGGTTGAAAAGGGTGGTGGTGGGAGGAATGATGGAGGCTATAGATGTGGTGGTGGCGGAGGGAGAGATTGGTGATATGATGGTGAATCCCGCTACACGAGTGGTGGGAGTGGTTCTGATGGGACCTGGAGAAATTGATGAATAGCCAATCCTATTTTTTGCTTATGAAATTGTGTCTTCATAGTAGAGATAGTTCTACTTATCTAGGGTTTTTTATTTTCTCTATGGGTGCTCATTTTTAATCTATGTTAGGGATGGGGTCTTAGAAAACTTGGGGTCCTACTTTGTTGGTGAAATAAAAAAAAGAAATGTTGAATCTAAACTTATTCTTTGTTAAAAAAAACCTTAAATAGTAAAATAAAACTTTAACCCTAAACCTAAAACCTAAACCTTAAACCCTAAACCCTAAAGCATGAAAGCCCTAGACCCTAAACCCTAAACCCTAAACCATATACCAAAAACCCTAAATCATAAACCCTAAACCCTAAACTCTAAACTAAACCCATAAACCCTAAATAGTAAAACTTAAGACACTCAACCCTAAACCCTAAACCCCAAACCCCAAACCCTAAACCCTAACCTAAACCTAAACCCTAAACCCTAAACCCTAAGTAATACCTAAACCCTAGCCCTAAACCCTAATCCTACCCTAAACCTTGAATAAATATGTCATTAGGAGTAGATCTAAAGAATGACCTAATCCTAACATAGTTATGGTAGCTAAGAAAGATGTTTGCAAGAGACTTTCCCTTAACTATTAGAGATTTGAATACCCTAAACCCTAAGCCTAAATCATATTAAAAACCCATATATTATAGTATAATGTAGCATCATATATTTGAGCATGTTATGTGTTTTTTGGATGTTATAAGATGTTTTGAAATGTTTTAGTATATTATGGCATTATGCTATAGTTATATTAATATAAATCATAAAAAATATTGATTTAATAAATAGATGATGAAATTTGTTAAATTTGAAGTGGGAATTAGGTTGTAGTTCCAAAGGTGTGCTACGACACTTGTAGTCTAAAAAGTAAAATTTTATGTTCAAAATAAATATTATTATGCATAGTATAACATCATATATCATAATATATTGTTCTATGCATTTTAAATTCTTTTAGTATTTTACAATCATGCAGTCGAGCCTACACTAGTATTATTTATAAAAAATGTTGATTTAGACTTCAAAATGGTAGAATTTGGCAAAATTCATAATAGGTAGAGCATGGCATCATAATATATTATTTCAATTTCAAATATGTAAATGATACAACTAAAATATATAGTTTTTATTGTTTAGGTTTATTTTATGATTTTTTATCTTAAGAAATCCCTTGTGATGTGATTTCCAATATAATATAATATAATATGTTATAGCATATTATAATATAGGATGCCATAACATAGTGTAGCATCATGCATTATAGCATACTATTTTGTATTACTACTTGTTATTTTGCATATTTTTGTTTGTTATAGTATGATGTAGTAGAGTTTATACTAGTATAATTCATAAAAGTATTAATTTATAGGCTTAGATGATGGTATTTGGCCAAATTTAAAGTAAGCTTTAGGGAACATCATTGGGGGTGTGCTATGGTGTGTCATTTAATCAAAAGAATGGAATTTTGCATCCAAAATAAATATTAACTTTTCAACCAAATTTTATAAATTTTATTTTTAAATTGAATCATTTTGAAGGGTAATGTAAGATAATATATTATATGAAATCATATTAAAATATAATGTACATAATAATATAACTTCACATATATATGAATGTGGTGGTATGTTACAAAATGTTATTGTACATTTCAGTATGTTTTACTTTTGTTATAGTACATTGGGTCAAAACTCACAAAAATGTTAATTTGAAGGTTGAGATGGAAGAATTTGTCTAAATTCAGGCACACACCAAGAAGCAACACCAAAATTATGCTATTTTGTACCATTTCTAATAGAAAAATAATAATTTTACATCCAAAAAGAACATTATTAATATTTTGAGAAAATTTTGTTATTTGTTTATTTTAAGTGATTCTAATGAGGTGTAATGTTAGACAATATATTATGTTATAGCAAATTATAATATAATATAGTGTGTTAATTCACACTATAATATATTTAGCATGATATTGTAAAGCTAGTTTAAGCTTGCACCATACAAATCATAAATTATTGATTGCAATGTTAAGATGATGTAATTTGAATGAATACATTGTTAGGCTTTTGATTGAAGTATTAAAGGTGTGCATAAGAGAAAAAATAAGATTTGATGAGAATTCCATGTAAAGGACATGGAGTGAGATCCGCTAGGGGATCACACATGTATTGCACATGACATGTGATGGGTCTATGTTGAGGGCATAGAAGAAGTAAATTTGCTGGGGATAAAGTTTGAATTTGATTTGATTATATGGTTTATGGAAAGAAGATCTACTAGGGATAAGAATTTATAATCCACTGGGGATTAAGATTGAATTGAATTTAATTTGTTTTGATTTAATTGATGTGGACATATCTACTAGATATGGGCTCTTCTGGGATTGGTATATGAACCTTCCACCAAAGAAGTAGGTTCGGCTATCCATGGGATTGGGATTTAAGTTTGATTTCATTTGGAGATGTATCAACTAGAATAAGCATTTGGTTGGATTTCTTTGATTTAGACTCAGAGAGTTGGTTTAAATTGGCTCCACGGGAAGGTTGGTTTTGAATTTGATTTATTTTCTTGACTTGTTATATATGTCTTGGGGCTCCTGGGGAGGAAGGTGTTAAACCTAATCGGGGAAAATCGACAGTTTAATTTAACTGAAGTTAATGTATGGACCCATCGAGTGTGATGAATGGAAGAAAGGGCTTTATCGCCTTGAACTACCTCGTTTACAAATCCAAAGGGGTAGTCTATAGATTATGGGATAGAACTAGCCAACCTAAGGGATTGCCTTTTGGTGTGCAATAGGTGTGCTAGGAAGAAGGCATAGCAAACTTACATCTTTCAAAGCAAGGAACAATCACTAGGGCAACCTATTAGATGCACAATAAATCAAACATGACCTAGGGTGACTACTGAGTGAACGTCACTGAGGACCTGTGTCAACTCAAAAGTAGTCATGATTAATTTTATCTTAATTTCATGTGATTTGAAATGGTTTGTTTATTTAAGTTTGATTTTGAATTAAGCCCATCTCCACTAGGGATATGATATTGGTCAAATTAAATAGATTTAATTTATGAATCATGTGGATGACCCAATAAGAAGGGGCTATATCGACCCTATCTCGCATTTCTGATCTAAAGGATTTTCTAGGCCATGGGGTAAAGCTAACCAACATAATGGGTTGCTTTTAGGTGACCAATTGGTGTGCTAGGAAGAAGTATGACTTACATCTTCTAAAATAAAAAAAAGCTAGTGACTTGGTAGCACAATAAATCAAACCTAACTTAGGGGAGACTATTGAGTGAATACAAGTGGGACTTATATCAACTCAAGAGTAGTCAAGCAATTCTTATAGGGAGTTTTGCTGACACTGCCCTAAAGATAAGATGCCTGCTTGGAAAATGGTACCATTAAGGGTGTCCTCATAACCCACAAGTGAATATATATTTTGTTTATATGTTTGCATATACCCTATTGGTGTACGAGGGACCACACTAAAAGGGGCTATGTCAACATTGACCTATTTCAGATTTACTAAACCAAGGGAGAATCTGCACATCCATAGGATGGATTCTCCAACCATAAGGGTAGTTACTAGGAAAGGGGAACTATTCAATCCGATAGTAACTTGGGTAGTGTCTAATGGGATCGGAAAGGATGTGATCCAAATATAGTGCCCACAGAGAGGTACTAAAGGCTTTATCTTGAGCTCGAATAGAAAGCTTATAGGTGTACGGTGGCCAACTCAAGGAGAAAGTGTAGCAGACTTACATTTATCATGAGTGGTGTATCCTAAGGTGCGAGAACCAACCAACCTAAGGTGTATCGGTTAGTATGAGTGTTATATCCATCAGCATAGTGAAAAACAACCCACCTAAAGTGCCGGTCGGTGTGCAATGATCAATTTGGAAAGAAAGTGTGTAGACTTACAACTTTCCAAGTGGAACTAATCATCAGGATAATCTGTCATTAGCAAGACAAATGGTATCTGACCTAGAATGACTACTAAGTGGGGGCCCCAAAGAAGGACGGGACCCAAACTTGTAGCAGTCAGGAGGGAAGGAGCTGCTAGGAGACTTATCCTAAACCTCAAATATACTCAACCCAGTCAGTGCATGAAGGCTAATCCAAGAAGAAACCATGGAAAACTCAAATCCTCTTAAACGAAGCTAAAATGAGGTAGCTTACCGACCATGCAGTAAGGCCTACCAAACTAGTAAGGCACTCAATAGTGTGTAGTGGCCAAGTAGGGAAGGAAAGCGTAGAAGACATACCTCCTCCAAAGCAACATGTTAGCCACCTAAAGAGTACCGAGTGAGTGTCACCGGGAGCTTATCTTAACTCAGAGTAGCCCAAGACATAATATATGTGTTTATTTTATATGCTTTTGTGTAGTTTGTGTTTGTGTTGTGTCGATGAAAGATAGGACACTGCTCGGGTTCCTTACACCTACCCTAAACACATAGTGGTGGATTCACAAACAAGAATACTTTCAACATGGAAGAGATTGAATTTGAAATAGAATTTTTATTGGTGATTATTATTTCTAAACATGATCTATAATATTTCTTTAGGTAGAGCCCATTGATTGGAAGTATTAGATGCTCTTCCTTATGATTAATAAGCTGATAAGATTGTCCTTGGTAGGCCTTCTCTATGGCAAAAGTGCTTTCCCAAGTGGGTTCAAACATGCCTCCAATTTTATGATGGCCAATAATCAGTCTCCTTACAACTAAAATAAGCTCTCCTACTCGAAAAGCTCTATGGAAGACTAACTTGTTGTGAGCTTGAATCATTCTTTGTTTGTACAACTCAAAGTTATGGAATGCTCGCATGCATCTCTCCTCCAAACCATCGAGCTCTTCTAACCTCAACTTGGTGTTCTGCCTATTATAATCTTGCTACCCCAGCTATCCTTAGTGATGAAAGTTAGACTTCTAATGATAGAATAGCTTTGGACCCATACACTTAGGAGAAAGGAGTAGACTGAGTTTGAGTTCTATATGTGGTGTGGTAGGCCAACAAAGCTTCAAATAACTACTCATGTCACCGTTGCTTATTATTGTCGAGTGTCTTCTTCAGGATTTGGATAATGAGTTTTGTTGAAGGCTTCTGCTAAGCCATTTTCCTATGGGTAGTTGATGCTAGAATATCTCCAATCATGTTGTGTCTAGGCAAAGTTATTAATCTTGGTGCTAATGAATGCACATTATTAGATATAATTTGTCGAGGCACTATAAAAATTATAGCATGCTAAGTCGACCTCTAAGTGAATCGTCACCATTTGAAAAAGTAGTTAGTAGCATCTAAGATGAACTAATGAACCTTAGAAGAAGGAGGATCAAGACCAACTATGTCGCATTCCCCAACACTGAATGGCCATGAGGCCAATGTTGGTGCGAATGTTGGGTGGTTGAGACCACACCGTGTATTTGACATTGGTGGCATCTCCTAGCCGTATCCATGCAATCTTTGATCATCTACGGCCAATAGTATCCTTGTCTCTTGATCTTGGCTTCCATTTTCAGACCAGATTGGTTGGGTCCACAAAATCCTGAGTGTGCCTCAGTCACGATCTTATGGCCTTCGTTCTTGTCTAAATAATGTAACCACATATGATTAAAAGATTGTCGATACAAGACACCATCCATTAGAGTGTAGAAAAGTGCTCTCTGCTTCCTCTGATGGGTTTGGGAATTTAGATGTAGAGAGGATGGAACTATATTGTTCTCATGTATCCATGGTCTCCCAAGCAAAGCATTGAAAGATGTATCCAAGTCTATAATACTAAAATTGGCTTCGATCTTCCAATCATCTCTCTCCAAAGGCAACACTATGGAGCCTAAAACCTATTGACCTCACTTTTGGAGTGCAAATTCAATCTTTCCATCTTAGACTTAGAATTCTTCTAGAAACTAAGAATTCCCTAATCATAAGGCACTTCTAATAATTAGATAAACAATTAACCTAAGCCTAAAGGCTTAGAAGGGTAAACCATAGGATTAGGTTATGCCTTAAGGATTAGGATAATCCACCAACCCTACAACCCAAATCCATTCACCTTCTCAAACCAAACCTCATGTTTGATTCAAACATCAAATTCAAATCCAAATCTAAACCCAAATTCCAAAACCAAATGATTGAAGCCCATGATCAAATCCAAACTTGAAAACCTTCCTAAGTCATATGACCTATCTCATGGACTTAGCCAAATCTTAGTCCAAATAAATCCAAAATCAATTGATTTTCTCATAATCAATTAATATCTTCAATCATCTTTATATATATAATTCAAATCTACATCCAAATGATCAAAACTAAATCAAACTAAATCAAATTAAATCAAAACCCTTCCTAAGCCATATGACCTATCCCATGGACTTAGCATCTTAATCTAAATCAAGTCAAACTCAATTGATTTTCTTAGAAATCAACCATATTTTCAATCATCTTTACAAATTTAAATAATATATACATTGAAATCATTAAAACTAAATCAAACCAAATCAAAATCCAAACCTTAGCCACATGACCTAACTCCGTGGACTTAGCAAAATTCTTTTATTTCCAAATTCTATTGATTTTTTCATGAATGAATAATACCTTCAATCATATTCACAAATATAAATGAAATCTACAATCAACAAGACAAACCAAAAATAAACCCAAGTCAAACTAAACCCTTTTGACTTGAAATGTTCAAATGAACCAAAACCCATAAGCCAATAATTAAAATTTATATATCAATCAAAAATCCATACATAAACTCAACTAAATTTAACTCAACCCAAAATCAAGCCAACTAAACTAATTGGTCCACTTGACCCAAAGTAATTTGACTATTTGAGCCAAGTTCAAATCCTACCCAAATTGGATAAACCAAGCCCATAAAAATCTCCAATCATGATTGTTGATCACCCTAGGTTGATCAATTATCACAAATTAGGTGAGACCAAGTCAATCCCTTAAGCCATATGAACCCAAACATGCCAAATTGCAACCTAAGCCAAATCCCTTGAAGCCAATGATTCATACAAATATCAAAATTAATATTTGAATATGGCTTGATTTTCAATTAAGTCAAACCAAAACTAATTGGCCCTCTTGACCCAGGTTGACCCAAATTGACCTGAAAGACCAAATTGGGTCAAATCAAAATATAAATTAGATTGATTGCAACTAATGGCTCAAGTTTATTCCAAATTGATTGTTTAAATTGACTAAAGCCATGATTAGACCCAATCAAACCAAATTGAACTACTTAGCACAAATTGATTAGACCCCTTCTTCCTCTCTTATGCCCTTGACATGAGTGGAGTTTCATTGCATTAAGATCTTGATTCCTTCTACATCTTGGGTTTAAGAGTAGATCATTTTTGTTAGTATTTTTGATTTTTCAGATGTTATTGATCTTGGTGAACACAAAATACCTTGTTAGTCACACACACCTAAACGCTATTTGTTGACCTCACTTAGTGAGCTCTAACTTCCTCATCATCTAGGTATCTTATAGACACTAAGAGTTCTTTAGCCTTAAAAACTTAAAGTGATAGGTGAACACTTAACTTAACCCTAGAGACTATAAGAGTTAGCCATAAATAGGTTGTTAGGGATTTAAGAGGACTTGCCTACCCTAACTTAAACCCAATCCTAATAGCCAACTCACCTCCTCCCTTCCACCAATGACTCCATGAGATGGCCAAATGGCCAAAAGCCAAACCCAATCCCATCATTAAATCAAGATGAAGAGGTATATACCCCTCATTTCCACTCAAACACACACAAAAATCATTCCTCAGAGCCCTAGCTACCCAAGATGAGCCACTAAAGCCATTCCTTAAGATCCCAAGCTCATTTCTTGATCAAAAAATGCCATTCCCCTCCATCATGAAACAAGACACTCCCATTTCTGACCTAACTTCTCCATTTCTCCATCAAACATAAATTAACTCTACACGCACATTCTGTAGGCTTTGTTGTGTAAGATCAATAATCCCGTGCTTAGCACTAGAACTTGATCAAAGTGAAGCTCCAAATCATCAATTCATGGCCTTCCGAGCAAACATTAAGGAATTGATCCAATTATTGCTCAAAAGGGCTTCGTCTTCACTAGATGAAGCATCCTTAATCATTTGAGCCACTGGTCTTGAGCTCCAGTGAGGTATGCTTCAAAAACTGATCCATAGGCACAAATGGGTTGGAGATTTTTAAAGAAAACTTGCATCTCATGTGATCATGACCATTGGATCCTCGATCAATGGGAAGGTGTGGGATCCTTGATTCAAGCTCAAGCTCGAACAAGTGAGCAATGGTGGACGATCTCCATTCTCCTCACTATGACAGATCACGCACCATCCGTCCACGTGACTAATAGATGGCCATGATTAAATTTGATAGATCAAATCCTATTAAGCCGGGATTAATCATAGTTGTTCGATCTAGATGGTAGAAAGTAAGCTATCACCATGTGAACACTAAATAAGTTTTAAGTTGCCAATCTGCGGTGTCACTTGGAAAGTGTGCCACGTCACCATGCCATGTGGCGCCAATGAGATTAGGCTTTAATTAAAATTAATCATTTTAATGGCATAAACTTCTAAAAATCATAAAAAATCATATAGAAATAAAAAAATCAAAATAAATACTTATTTTAAAAAAATTAAAAATGATCCCTAATTTTAACAATAATTAAGATTTAGTTATCAAATTAATTATCTTAATTACTCATTAATTACTTGAGCAATTAATCCCAAATTTTGTGGGTTAATTTAATGGGATGACCTCTACCTCCCATGATTTTCTTAGGATTTATTGCTCACATAATTAAGAAATTTGATAAATTAAACCTTAACTACTATTTTAAGTTAATTAATGATTATTTAATTTCATTCTTATGCCCTTTTTGTATAAGAATTTTGATAAAGTTTTCAATTTATATGTTTAAATAATTCAATCAAATAAAATATAAATTCTAAACATACACATACATTCATCATTTAAGTGCTAAAATATGTTGCTATAGATACACTTAGAATTAAATCATATGCATGTTACATGTGAAAGAATGATTTAATATATGTCATGTGGTTGTAATTGAATTAAATTAATCTTAAGATGCCTTTAATTTTGAATAAGATTATTTAAAGTGAACCTAAACATAGGATAAATTAAATCATTTAATAAGTTGTTCACAAAGAGAACTAAATCAAATTAACTAAAAAACAAAACAAAGGAAAACACCAATTAAAATTCTTAATTCAATTAAACGCTAAGTGAAATCAACCTTTCATGTTAAATTGAATCCCTCTACACTTAGAAAATACAACACTAATTCATAATAAGACTTACCAAAGCCTTAAACACACATTAAATTAAGTCACCACTTCTAAATTTAAACTGAATGATGTGATCTATGTTTTATTTTATGATGTATTATTTTAGATTGGATGTTAGGGTGTATACTTCATAATTTGGATGATAGGCTAACCCTAACCCTAAATCCTAAATCATAACCCTAAATCTTAAACTCTAAACCATAAACAATAAACCCTAAACTAACCCTAAACCATAAACCCTAAAATAACTAAACCCTGAAGCTTAAACCCTAAATAATAAACAAACGCTAAACCCTAAGCTAATCCTAAACACTAAACCCTAAATAATAAACCCTAAACACTAATGCCTAAACACCAAACATTAAACCCTGACCTTAAACCCCAAACCCTAAAAGCCTAAACCTAAAAACCCTTAACCCTAAACCCTAAACCTTAAACCCTAAACTCTAAACCCTAAACACTAAACCCAAAACCCTAAAAACCTAAAACCCTAAACCTAAACTAAATAAAACCTAATAATAAAATAAATAAAAAACTTAAATCAAAATAAAATAAAATAAAAAAATAAAATAAAATAAAAAAATAAAATAAAATAAAAACCTAAACTTAAACCTAAAAATAAAATAAATAATAAATAATAAAAATAAACTAAAATAAAATAAGTAAAAACCTAAACGAAACTAAAAAATTAAATTAACCTAAGAAAAAAACTTAAATAAAATAAAAAATAAACATAAAATAAAAAATAAAATAAAACTAAAATAAATTAAAATAAGAGCTAAATAAAAAAACATAAACCTAGAAAAAACCTAAAAGAAATAAAATTAAAACCTAATGCTAAACTAAAAAAACCTAAACTTAAAATAAAAATAAAATAAAATAAACTTAAACCTGAACTAAAATAAATTAAACTAAAATAAATAAAACCTAACCTAAACTTAAACTTAAACCTAAACTAAATAAAATAAAATAAACTAAAAATAAACCTAAACCTAAACTAAAAAATAAAACCTAAAAGTAAACCTAAAATAAATACCTAAAAGCTAAGCCTAAGAAAATAAAATAAAAACCTAAACCTAAACCTTAAAAAAAAACCTAAACCTAAAAAAAAACTCAACTAAAAACTAAACTTAAACCTAAAAAGTAAACTAAAATAAAAAATCTAAATTAAATAAATAAAGTAAACTAAATAAAAATAAAAATTAAACCTAAGTAAAATAAAAAATAAAATAAACTCAAACAAATAAAATATAAGCTAAATAAACTAAATAAACCTAAACCTACCAGTTTACTTTTTTTTAAAAAAAAACCCTAAACCCTAAACCCTAAACCTAAAACCCTAAACCCTAAAACCCTAATCCCTAAACCATAAACCGTAAATCCTAAACCCTAAAACCTTAAACTATGAGCCCTAAACCCTAAGCCTACAACCTTAAACCTACAACCCTAAACCCAAAACCCAAATCCATAAACCCTATAACCTAAAAAAACTTAACCCTAACCCTAAATCCTAAATTAACCTTGAACCGTAAATCCTAAACCCTGAACCCTAATCCCTAAACCATAAAACCCTAAACCCTAAACCTTAAATCCTAAACCCTAAAACCTAAACCTCAAACCCTAAAATCCTAAATGCTAAACCCTAAAACCTATAACCCTAAACCCTAAACCCTAAACCCTAAATTCTAAACACTAAACCCTAAACATTAAACCCTAAACTAACCCTAAACCCAAAGAATGGGCAGAACCTTTACCTTAAGAAAATCAACATCAACAAGGCTTAATCTAGATCTAGCGGTGGAGCCAAAGGTGGAGGCGATGATTATTATAGTGGTGGTTGGGGATCTCGCTGTGTTAGTGGATATGGAGGTTGTGATCGGAGTACTGGTGGTTATGGAGGTGGGAGGAGCGATGGAGGTTATAGCCATGGTGGTAGCAAAGGGAGAGATTGGGTAAATGATGGTGGATCTTGCTACTCTAGAGGCGGTGGTGGTTCTGATTGGAGCTAAAGAAATTGAAGAACGACTGATCCAATCTATTGTTTATGAAAATGTGTCTTTACATTAGAGACAGTTCTAGTTATTTAGGGTTTTTTATTTAGTTTATGGGTGCTCATTTGTTATCTATGTCATCGCTTGTGTCTTAGAAAACTTGGGGTGCTACTTGGTTGATGAAATCAAAAAGCAGAAATATTGAATCTGAAATTATTCACTATTTAAGAAAAACCTTGAAGACTAAACCCTAAACTAAAACTTAAACCTTACACGTAAAGCCAAAAGCCTAAACCCTAAACCCTAAACCTTAAAAACTCTAAACCCTAAACCCTAAACCCTAACCCTAAACACTAAACCTTAAACCTTAAACCCTACAACCTACAACCCTAAACCCTTAACCCTAAACTAAACCTAAATAAACCTTAAACCCTAAACGTAAACCATAAACCTTGAGTAAAGATGTCATTAAAATTAGATCTAAAGAATGACCTAATCCTAACCTAAATATGATAGCTAAAGAAATTGTCTTTAAGAGACTTTCCCTTGACTATTAAAGATTTGAATACCTTAAACCCTTACCCTAAATTGTATATAATACCATATATTATAGTATAATGTAGCATCATATATTTGAGCATGTAGTGATGTGTTTTTGGATGTTATAAGATATTTTGAAATGTTTTAGTATATTATGGTATTGTGCCCTATAGTCTATATTAATATAAATCATAAAAAGAATGATTTAATAAACCAGATGATGAAATCTATTAAATTTGAAGTGGTAAATAGGTTGTAGTACCAAAGGTGTGCTACTCCACTTGTAGTCTAAAAAGTAAGATTTTTTCATCAAAATAAATATTATATGTTGTAGCATAGTATAACATCATATATCAAAATATATTGTTCTATGCATTTTAAATTCTTTTAGTATAATATCATAAATCATGCAGTCGAGCCTACACTAGAATTATTTATAAAAATGTTGATTTAGGCTTTAAAATGGTGGAATTTGGCCAAATTCATAATAGGTAGATCATGACATCATAATATATTATTTGAATTAAAAATATGTAAGTGAGACAACTAAAATATATAGTTTTTTATTATTTAGACTAATTTTATAAATTTTTTTATCTTAAGCAATCCCTTGTGATGTGATTTACAATATAATATAATATAATATGTTTTAGTGGATTATAATATAGAATGCCATAACATAGTGTAGCATCATGCATTAAAGCATACTATTATGTATTACTACTTATTGTTTAGCATATTTTAGTTTATTATTGTATGATGCAGTAGAGTTTGTACTAGTATATTTCATAAAATACTAATTTATAGGATGAGATGATGGGATTTGGTTAAATTTAAGGTAAGCTTTAGGGAACATCATTGGGGGTGTGCTATGGTGTGTCATTTAATCAAAAGAATGGAATCTTACATCCAAAATAAATGTTCATTTTTCAACCAAATTTTATAAATTTTTTGCTTAAAGTGATTCATTTTAAGGTGTAATGTAAGATAATACATTATATGAAAACATATTAAAATATAATGTACATAATATAACTTCACATATATATGAATGTGGTGGTGTGTTATTAAATGTTATTATACATTTTGTATGTTTTACTTTTGTTATAATACATTAGATCAAAACTCAAAAAATGTTAATTTGAAGGTTGAGATGGAAGAATTTGGCCAAATTCATGACACACACCAAGAAGCAACACCAAAATTATGCTATTTTGTACCATTTCTAATAGAAAATAACAATTTTACATCCAAATAAACATTATTCATATTTTGAGAAAATTTTGTTATTTGTTCCTTCTAAGTTATTCTAATGAGGTGTAATGTTAGACAATATATTATATTATAGCAAATTATAATATAACATCATATATTATAATATAATATATGTTAATTGACACTATAATATGTTTAGCATGATATTATATAGTTAGTTGCACCATCACAAATCATAAAATGTTGATTACAATGTTAAGTTGATGTTATTTGAATGAATACATTAGGCTTTTAGTTGAAGTATTAAAGGTGTGCATAAGAGAAGAAATAAGATTTGATGAGAATTTGATGTCAAGGACATGGAGGAGATCCATTAGGGATCATGCATTATGACATGTGAGCGATGAGGGCATAGAAGAAGAAAATCTTAGGGATAAGGTTTGAATTTGATTTGATTATATTTTATGGAAAGAAGATCCTTTAGGGATAAGAATCTATAATCCATGATTAAGATTGAATCGAATAATTTTTTTAATTGATGTGGAGGCATATTTGCTAAAGATATTGAGTGGGGATGGGTATATTAACCTTCCACTAGGAAGTTGGTTTGGTCTATCTGCTGAGGATTGAGATTTGAGTTTGATTTTATTAATTTGTTTGGGATGTATCCACCGGGATAAGAGTTTGCTAGATTTGACTTTGAGTTGGTTTAATTTGGCTACTGGGAGGTTGGTTTTAATTTAATTTGGCTCCACTAGGGAGGTTGGTTTGATGACCTAAGGGGACTCTGATAATGCACCGGGGACTTATGTCAACTCAAAAGTAGTCAGGATTTTTTTTATCTTAATTTCATGTGATTTGATATAGTTTATTTTGTTTAGTTTGATTTTGAATTAAGGGCATATCTATTGGGGATGTGAGCTCGGTCAAATTTGATAGATTTAGTTTATGGACCATGTCAGTGTGTAATGGATCCATTGAGAAAGGGCTATATCGGACTTGTCATATGTCAGATTTAAAATTTCAAAGGGATAGTCTACTGGTTGTGGGGTAGAGCTAGCAAACCTAAAGGGTTGTCTTTCAGTGTGCAATAATTGTGTTCGGAAGAAGGTGTAGTAGACTTACATCTTCAAAAGCAAGGAACAACTAGTGGGGTGACCTATTGGTAGCACAATAAATCAAACCCAACTTAGGGGCAACTATTGAGTGAATGATGCTGGGTACTTATATCAACTCAAGAGTAGTGAGGTGATTCCTATAGGGAGTTTGGTTGACACTACCCTAAATATAAGATACCTGCTTGGGAAATGGTACCACTATGGGTGTCCTCCTATTCCATAAGTGATATATATTTTTTGTTTATATGTTTTCATGGAACCTATTTGTGTATGAGGGAACACACTAAGAAGGGGCTATGTCAGCCTTGATCTATCTCAGATTTACTAGACTAAGGGTGAATCTACACATCCATAGGATGGATTCTCCAACCACAAGGGTGGTTACAAAAGGAAACCCCCAATCGAAACTAAGGTAGTGTCTAAATAGGGTTGCAATGTGATCCAAATATAGAGCCCACAAGGGAGGTGCTACTAGGAGCATTATCCTTTGCCCTGGAAATGAAAGACTATAGGTGTATGGTGGCAAACTCAAGGAGAAAGCTTAGCAGACTTACATCTGCCATGAGTGGTGTATCCTAAGGTGCGAGAACCAACCAACCTAAGGTGTATCCATTAACATGAGGGTGTATCTATTAGAATGAGTGGTGTGTCTATCAGCATAGTGAGAACCAACCAACTTAAGGTGCCCGTCGGTATCTAATGATCAATCTGGAAAGAAAGCATGTAGGCTTTTAACTTTTCAAACAAAACTGATCAATGGGATAGTCATCAAGATGATGCTATCTCACATAGAGCTACTCGCGGAACCCGAGAAGGATCGACCCGACTTGAAGTCAAGAGGGAAGGACTAGGGGACTTAAGCTAAACCTCAAATATACTCAACCCAGTCAGGGCACGAAGGCTATTCCAAGAAGAAAGTGTGGTAGACTCACATCCTCTTAAATGAAGCCAACATGAGGTAGCTTACCAGCTACACAGTAAAGCCTACAAAACTAATAAAGCATTCATCGATGTGCAGTGGATAAATAAAGAAGGAATGTGTAGCAGACATACATCCTCCAAAGCAAGAAGAACATTGGGGTGACACACAAGCAAGGTAGAGCATCGACCTAGAGCAAGATCGAGTGAGTGCTTGTGAGTATCTTGAGACAAAAGTTGTGTTTATTTTATATGTTTGTGTGTATTGTCTATTTGTGTTGTGATGATCATGGATAGGATTCCACTCGGGTTCCTTACACCTACCCTAAACACATCATGATAGATTCGTAAACAAGAATACTTTCAACATGGATGAGATTGAATTCAAAATAAAATTTTCATTGATGATAATTACTTTCAAACATGATTTATAATATTACTTTAAGTGGAGCCCATTTATTGGAAGCATTGAGCACTTTCCCTTATGATTAATAAGCTGATCAGATCCTCCTTGGTAGGCCTTCTCTATGGCAAAAGGGCCTCCCATCTTATAATGGGCAACAATAAGTCTCTTTAGAACTAAAATAAGCTCTCATACTTGAAAATCTCTAGGATGGACCAACTTGTTGTGAGCTTAAATTATTTTAGCTTTGTATAACTCAAGTTTTGGCATGCCTGCAGGTATTTCTCCTCCAAACCTTCAAGCTCTTCTAACCATAACTTGGCATTTTGCTCTGTTGTGATCTTGTTACCCACAACTATCTTTAGTGATGGGAGTTGGACTTCTAATGGTAAATCAACTTTGGATCCATACACTAATGAGAAAGGAGTAAATTGAGTTGGAGTTCTATATGTGATGCGGTAGGCCCACAAGGCTTTAACTAACTGCTCATGCCACTATTGCTTGTTGTTGTCGAGTGTCTTCTTTAGTATTTGGATGAGAATTTTGTTGAAGGCTTCTGCTATGCCGTTTGCCCTTGGGTAGTTGATGGTAGAATATCTTAAATCTATGTTGTGTCTCTAGGAAATGTTGTTGATCTCAATGCTCTTGAATGCAGTACCATTATTAAATATAATTCATCGAGGCACTCTGAACCTATATACGATATGGTTCTTAAAAAACTAGAGCACATGGTGAGTTGTGACCTCTCTGAGTGAAATTGCCTTCACCCATTTGAAAATGTTGTCAGTAGCAGCTAAGATGATCCGATGACCCTTGGAAGAAAGAGGATCAATCAAACCCACTATGTCGGTACCCCAACACTCAAAAGGCTATGAGATCAATGTAGGATGTAGAATGTTGAGTGGTTGGTGTAGGACCCCACCATGTATTTGACATTGGTGGCATCGCCTATTCGTATCCATGCAATCTTTGATCACTATTGGCCAGTAGTATCTTAGTCTCTTGATCTTGGCTTTCATCTTTAAACCGGATTGGTTGGCTACATAATCTTGAGTGTACCTTGATCATGATCTTATGGGCTTTGTGCTTGTCTAAAAAAACATGACCATATATGATTGAAAGATACATAAAGACACCATCCACAAGAGAGAAAGTGCTCTCTACTTCATCGATGGGCTTGTGAATTCTCTTGAGGTAGTTTACCTTTATTTAGGTAATCCATGAATGGTTGCCTAATATATTTTCATCTTTCTTGGCAATGGCAACCTCCCTTCAAGAGAGTACTTTTGATGAGTTCAATATCAATAAGGATAAGACTTATCTATTTTGGACCTTTATTGATATGGACTCATCCTGCATGCCAACTCCTTGGCAAGCTTGGCTAAAGCATACCCATACATTCTCTCGAGGAATTTTAAATGGTAACCGATTTGGGCCAATAACTCTATGGTGTACTTTTAGTGATGGAGCTTGGGCTATATAACCATATAGGACCCAATGATTTGGTTGATAACTTTTGAGAATCCCCGAAGATATTGATACTTTGGATGCTTAGAGTAACGGCTAACTCCAGACTGACATTCAGAACCTCATATTCACCTTCATTTTTTGGTGTAAAGATTAGAGAGATGATATGAGAATCTCATCACATCGCATCCAGAGTTAAGAGAACTATTCTTACCCCTACCTTTCTTGGAATGGTAGATTATGGTTCTTCTCCTCTTTGAGAGGAAGTGGCACCATCAAAGTATATCTCCCAGTAGTGAATGCTAGTATCCCTTAAGTTCAAGATTTGTTCATCGGGAGATCATCACTAAGCGAGAGTAAGAGGTAATGTCAAACCATGAGAGGGTCATGGACGTCAGTCAATATCCGATAAGAGTGTCATGAGATACTATGATTGATCTGAGATTAAGTCACCTTATGAGGAAGCATGGTGTAGCTTTTGGATGTAAATATTAAAGTTAGCAATGCTTCTCAATGTGGATAATTAGCCTCTGGGATTAGATGGCTAAGGTAGTAGAGTGTTTTTCCTTCCTTGTTGTTGGGCCAATAAAGCACAAGGAGTCATCTAACATAGCAGGTAAAGTATGAGCTTTTCAGATGGGGCTTCTAGAATCGATGGTGTCATCGTATTGATTTCTTTGAAGACATGCTAACACTTATCATCCCACTTGAACTTGGCATCCTTTTGATAAGTGGAGAATTCTAATGACATCTTCCCAATAGGTTGGATATAGAGCGCCTTAGATACGCCAACCATCCTTCAAATGATTTGAGTTGACTTAAACTTTTAGGGGGTGGCATTTCTAATATCTCCTTAATCTTCTTCAAATCAATTTTGATTCCCTGATGTCGGATAACAAACCCAAGGAATTTCCTTGAAGCTACTCTGAATGCACACTTTAGGGGTTCATTTTGATGTTAAATTATCTTAACTATTCAAAACTACTCAAGTCAAAGAGATGGTCTTCCTTTCTCTACTTTGACCAAGAGATCCTCGACAAGACTCAACTTGATGATGAGTTCATCAAAGATTTGAGTCATAGCTCTATGTAGACTTATTTTAAGGAAAGGAAGACCTTATAGCAAAAGATTCTAATTTGGGTTCTAAAAGTAGTGTTTCTTTCATCTTCAAGGGCCATCTTTATTTGGCTATATCCAGATGAGCCATCCATGAAATAGAAGACTGTATGAAATGAGGCAATATCCACCATCAGCTCTGGGATTGGTAATCAAAATTCATATTTTGGACATGCCTTATTTAAATCGTTAAAATTAATGCATATGTGAATTTGGCAATTTTTTTTTGTAATTGGGACGACACTGGCTAACCAGGTATGGTATTTTTCTTCTCGAATGAAGCCAGTATCAATAAGTTTCTTGACTTCAAAAATGATTTATTGTTCTATGTCTAATCATATCTATCTAAGAGCTTGCTCGATAGGTTAGCAAGAGTTCTATTACTAGTTTATGGACCGCTACATCGGAGATAATCCAAGCATCTCTTCATAACTCCATGCAAAGTAGTCCATAAACTCAATAGCCTAACTAAGTCATTGTTTCAATTTCATTCAACAAAGAACTGATACCCTAAGTTGATTTCATGATTTGATAGTTGACTTGATTTTTCTTGAACTCGGTGGTGCATCTTTGACTTCAAAATCATCCGATCATCTAAGTTTCTAAGCATAGCTCCTCATATGAGTTAATGTGATTTGAAAAGAACTTATCAGATTCCAAATAATTGGAGATGACTAAGCAGTAATCGTCATCGTCAACTAGACCTAATGTTCTGAATCCTAGTCATGGTCTTGATTGAGAGCTTTTGCATTTGTTCTTCCATATTCTTCAAGTAGTCTAATTGTGATTTACCAAGTATGTAATTAACCTTTTCTTTGCTAAATTATGAACACAAGGAAAGTACCAAATAAAAGGTAATTCTAATAAATATCTATATGAATCATCATCAAGTTCTACATCAACTTCTTGACTTAAGGATGATTCTCCCAAAAAAACTCTAGGTCTTCACACTGCATGACTTAGGCTTCCTTAACTACCAAACCCTAACCTTTTGAGAGGAAAGTGTTATAGCTAAGGTTCCTGATGCCTAACTATTTCACATATAGACTTGGATACACTTATGCTTTGCTTTGGTCCCTTCATCACAATCGGCTCAAGTGTCACCAAGGGAATCTACAATTGGAAGAGTCTGGTGTGCAACCAAATAAGACTCATCCTATGAACTAGATTCTAAGTCTATATGGATAGTGTGTGTACTCTAACTGGACATATCTTCTATTGGGTGGCCAATTTTCCACCCCTGACCTAATTGGCCTCTTCCTCTGCCTGGTGGAGGACAGGTCATCCTACCCATATGTTTGAATGGAGTAACAAAGCGTGGGTGGAATTTAATGTGCACCACTTCCTCCTCCAAGTATATTTGTTTTATTTTCTTTTTCATTCTCTTTTCTTTTCTTTTCTTTTCTTTCTTTTTTCTTTTTTTTTTCTTTTTTTATTTTTAAACTTTGGCCAAGTTTGAGAGAATAGACTTGTTGATTTTGAGTGAGATAGTAAGACGCATCCTCATATATCCTGACCTCATGAACAATAAATGTTTGAAGATCTCCTTTGACAAAGTAGATGATCCCACCTCTCACAAACTTCATACACTGATGTAGAGAGGATGGAACTCTGTTGTTCTCATGTATCCATGGTCTCCCAAACAAAGCGTTAAAAGATGTATCTGAGTCTACAATGTGAAACTTGGTTTTGGTGTTCCAATCATCTATCTCCAAGGGAAACACTATGGAGCCTAATGCTTGTTGAGCCCACTTTTGGAGTGTGAATTCAATCTTCCCATCTTAGACTTAGTAGTCTTCTAGACACTAGACTTCCTAGTCATAAGACACTTATCATGTAAATACTTAACTAAGTCTAAAGACTTAGATTTAACTTAACCATAAGATTAAGTTATGCCTTAGGAATTAGGATAATCCACCTACCCTTCAACCCAAATACAATCCATGTTCACCTTCTCAAACCAAACATCAAGTTCAATTAAGGCAAAAAATTCAAATCCAAATCCAAACCCAAATTTCAAACCAAAAATTGAAGCCCATGATCAAATCTAAACTTGAAACCCTTCATAAGCCATATGACCTATCCCATGGACTTAGCCAAATCTTAATCCAAATTAATCCAAAATTAATTGATTTTCATAATAAATTTATATCCAAATCTAACCTAAATGAAATAAAACCTACAAATAAAATAAATAAAACTTACACAAAAAATAAAATAAAATAAAATAAAGAAAGTAAAATAAAAACCTAAAATAAAACCAAACCTAAACCTAAAAAAATAAAATAAAAAATAAAAAATAAACTAAAATAAAAAAATAAAAACCAAAACTAAACTAAAAAAATAAAATAAACCTAAAAATAAAAATTTTAAATAAAATAAAACTAAATGAAAATTAAAAAAATTAAAAAAATAAAATAAAGTAAAACTAAATAAAACCTAAACTAAAAAATAAACTTAAAAGAACCTAATAAAAATAAAAAATAAAACCTAAACCCTAATCTACAAAAAATATAAACCTAAAGTAAACAAAATAAAATAAAGATAAACATAAACTAAAATATACTAAGCTAAAAAAAATAAAACCTAAACCTTAACCTAAAATAAACTAAACCTAAAACCTAAACTAAATAAAAATAAATAAACTGAAAATAAATCTAAGCTTAAACTAAAAAAAAAACATTAAAATATACCTAAAATAAAAACCTAAAACTTAAACATAAAAAATAAAATAAAAACCTAAACCCAAATGTAAAAATAAAAATTAAACCAAAACCTAAAAAATAAAATAAAAAAACTAAAGAAAAAATAAACATAATCCTAAACTAAACCTAAAAAAAAATAAAATAAATAAAACCTAAACTAAATAAATAAAACTAAACTAAAAAAAATAAAAAATAAACCTAAAAAACCCTAAACACTAAACCTAAAACCCTAAACCCTAAAACCTAAACCCTAAAACTAAACCTAAACCCTAAACCCTAAATCGTAACCCTAACCCTAAAGCCTAAACCCTAAAATTCTAAACTCTACACTAACCCTAAACCCTAAACCATAAACCCAAAACCCTAAACCCTAAGCCCAAAACCAAAATCCTAAACCATCAACCCTAAATCCTAAACCCTGAAATTACAACCCTAAACCCTAAACCCTAAACAACTCAAACCTAAACTAAATAAATTTTAAACTAACTAAACTAAATCTAACTATAAACCTAAACCTAAACCTAAAACTAAACCTAAACCTAAACTAAAACCCTAACTTAAACTTAAACCTAAACTAAATCAAACCCTAAACCCTAAACCAAACTAAACTAAACCTAACCTAAATAAACCCAAATAACTAAAACCAAACCTAACCCTAACTAAACATAAACCTAAACTTAAATAAACTTAAACCTAAATAAACTAAAACTAAAACTAAACCTAAAATAAACCTAAACCAAACCCTAAACCCTAAACTAAACCAAGCTAAACTAAAACCTAAACCTAAACCCTAAAAACTAAAAAACCTAAATTTAAACCCAAAACCTAAACCCAAAAATAAAATAAAAGATAAACCCTAAACTAAACTTAAAATAAAATAAACTAAAAATATACCTAAGATTAAACTAATAAAAACATAAAAATAAACCTAAAATAAAAACATAAAACTAAATCTAAAAAAATAAAATAAAAACCTAAACCAAAACCCTTAAAGTAACCCTAAACCCTAAACACTAAACCTACAACCCTAAAACTACAACCCTAAACCCTAAAAAACCTAAAATGATAACCCTAAATCCTAAATGCTAAACTAACCCTAAATCTAAACCTAAAATAAAACTTAAAAACCTAAACCTAAATCAAACTAAGTTAACTGAATAAACCCTAAACCTTAAACCTAATTAACCTAAACCTAAACCTAAACCCTAAAACCATAAACCCTAAACCCTAAACTAACCATAAACCCTAAACCCTAAACCCTAAACCTTAAACCCTAAGCTAACCCAAAATCCTAAGTAAACCAAAAACCCTAAACCCTAAACCTAAACCCTAAACATTAAACCCTAAACCCTAAACCCTAAACTCTAACCCTAAACCTTAAACCCTAAACCGTAAACTCTAACCCTAAACCTTAAATCCTAAAACCCTAAACCCTAAAACCCTAAACCCTAAACCCTAAACCCTGAACCATAAAAACCTAAAGACCTAAACCTAAACAAAATTAAACCTAAAAATAAGATAAATTAAAAATCTAAACCTTAGTAAAATAAAAAATAAAATTAATTTACAACCTAAACCTTAACTTAAAAATAAAATATAATAAACTAATAAAAATAAACTAAAATAAAATATATAAACACGTGAACTAAACTAAAAAATAAAATACACCTAAGAATAAAAACCTAAATAAAATAGAAACTAAATATAAAATAAAAATAAAATAAACCAAGAGTAAATTAAATTAAAAACAAAATAAAAAACTAAACCTAAAAAATAAACATTAAAATAAAACCTAGAAATAAATAAAAAATAAAACCTAAACCCTAAACTCAACAAAAACCTAAACCATGAAAATAAAATAAACCTAAACTAATTAAAAATAAATAAAACCTAAACTTAAACTAAAATAAAATAAAATAAGATAAAATAAACTAAATAAACATAAACCTACTAGTTTACTTAATTTTAAAAAAATAATAAAATAATAAAATAATAAAAAAAACCCTAACCCTAAACTAAAAATCTTAAAACTAACCCTAAACCTACGACCCTAAACCCTAAACCCTAAACCCTAAAACCCTAAACCCAAAACCCTAGCAGGCAAAAAACCTAAACCTAAATTAAATGGAACCTAAAAATAAAATAAATAAAAAAAATAAACCAAAAATAAAATAATATTAAATAAAATAAAACCTAAACTAAACTTAAACCTAAACTAAACCTAAAAAGAAAATAAAATAAAAAATAAAATCTAAACAAAAATAAAATAAATAAAACCCTAAATTAAACTAAAAAAATAAAAAATAAAAAAATAAAACCTAAATAAAATAAAAGCTAAATGGAAAATAAAAATAAAATAAACCAAAAATAAAATAAAATAATAACTAAATAAAACCTAAACCTAAAAAAAACTAAACTAAAAAATAAAACCTAAAATAAATAAAAAAATAAACCTAAATAAAAAACATAAATCTAAAATAAAAATAAAATAAACATAAACATAAACTAAAATAAATTAAACTAAAAAAAAATAAAACCTAAACCTAATAAAATAAAGTAAACCTAAACCAAAACTAAATAAAAATAAAATAAATTAAAAAATAAACTTAACCTAAACTAAAAAAAAATAAAAACCTAAATCCTAAATAAAAAATAAAAAATAAAACCTAAAAAATAAAAAAAAACCTAAACCTAAAAAATAAAATAAAATTAAAACTAAACAAAAAAATATAATCCTAAACCTAAACCTAAAAAATAAACTGAAAGATAAACTCTAAATTAAAATAAATAAACATAAAATAAATAAACTAAAATAAATAAAAATAAAAAATAAACCTAAAACCCTAAAAAACCCTAAACCCTAAAACTAACCCTAAACCCTAAACCTAAACTAAAATTCAACCTAAACCTAATTCTAACCCTAAAATCCTAAACCCAAAAATCCTAAAACCCTAAACCCTAAAATAAACCTAAAACCAAACCCTAAATTTAAACCTAAAAAACTATAAACTAAAACTAAAACCTAAACCTAAAACTTAAACCCTAAAATAAATAACCTAAAATATTAACCTTAATAAATTAAAACTTAATTAAATTAATCCTAAATAAACTAATAACCCTAAACCTAAATCATAAAATCCTAAATTATAAATAAACTAATTTAAACCCAAATCCTAAATTAACCTAAAATAAACACTAAACTAAACTAAACCTATAACTAAATTTAACTTAAACTAAATGTAAATAAATTATATAAAATAAACTAAATAAAATATAAATAAAACCCTAATAACCCTAACCTAAAACCTAAACTATAAATAAAACTAAAAAAAAAACTAAATATAAACCTAAACTAAAACCTAAACTCTAAAATAACCCTAAACCCTAAATAAAACCTAAAATAAACTACCTAAATTAATCTAAAATAAAATAAATAAATAAACTAAACCTAAATAAAATAAAATATTAAAAATAAAATAAAACCCAAAACCTAAACCTAAAATAAAATATAATAAAATAATAAAATAAATAAATAAAATAAATAAAATAAAACTAAACTAAAAAAAAATAAAATAAACCAAATAATAAAAAAAATTTAAATAAAATAAAACTAAACATAAAATAAAAATAAAATAAACCTAAATAAAATAAACTAAAACTAAATAAAACCAAAACCTAAAAAATAAACCAACATAAAACCTAAAAAAATAAAATAAAAATAAATCCTAAAAACTAAAAAAAAAACCTAAACCTAAAATAAAAATAAAATAAACCTAAAAAACTAAAATAACTAAACTAAAATAAAAACCTAAACCTAAACTAAACCTAAACCTAAACATAAACCTAAACTAAATAAAATAAATAAAATAAAATAATCTAAATAAACTAAATAAACCTAAACCTAAAACTTAAATTAAAAAAATAAAAACCTAACTAAATAAATAAAATAAACTAACCTAAACCTAAATTATAAAATAAAAAAATAAACTAAAATAAATAAATAAAAAACCTAAAATAAACAAAAAAAAAAAATGTAAACCCAAATATAAAAATAAAATAAAATAAAATAAAAAAACCTAAACTAAAACCTAAACCTAAACCCAAAAAAAAAAAAAACTAAAATAAAAAATAAAATAAATAAACCTAAACTAAACTAAATAAAATAAATAAATAAATAAAAACCTAAAATAAAATAAAATCTAAAATAAAATAAAAAATAAATAAACCTAAAATAAAATAAAATAAAAATAAAACCTAAACTAAAAAAAAACCTAAAAAAATAAAACCAAAAATAAATAATAAATAAAACCTAACCTAAACCAAAAAAAAACATAAACTAAAATAAATAAAATAATAACCTAAATAAACTAAAAATAAATAAAAATATAAATAACCTAAATAACTAAACTAAACCCTAAAAATAAAAAATAAACTAAAATAAAAAAAAACTAAACTAAAAAAAATAAACCTAAAAAATAAATTAAAATAAAACCTAAAACCTAAAAAAAAATAAAAATAAACCTAAATTTAAAAAATAAAATAAAAATAAAACTAAACTAAAAATAAGTGTAAACCTACACATAAACCAAAAAATAAACTAAAATAGGAAACCTAAACTAAAATAAATAAACTAAACTAAATAAAAAATAAACCAAAATAAAATAAAAAATAAAAAATAAATAAAAAATAAACCTAAACCTAAACCTAAAAAAACCTAAACTAAATAAACTAAAAATAAAAAAAAATAAATAAACCTAAACCTAAATAAAATATAAAATAAAATAAAATAAAACCTAAACTAAACCTAAACCTAAACATAATAAACTAAACCTAAATGTAAAATAAAATAAACTAAAAATAAAAAACTAAAATAAATAAAACCTAAACTAAACTAAAAAATAAAATAAACTAAAAAAATAAAAAAACCCTAAAAAAAATAAAAAAAATAAATAAAATAAAATAAAATAAACCTAAAATTAAAATTAAACTAAATAAAACCTAAACCTAAAAAATAAACCTAAAAGTAAGTTCTAAAATAAAAAAAAAAAAACCTAAACCTAAACTAAAAAAAAAAAAAAACCAAAACCTAAATAAACAAAAATAAAATAAACCTAAATAAACTAAAATAAACTAAACTATAATAAATAAACCTAAACTAAACCTAAAAGAAACTAAACCTAAACTTAAACTAAATAAAATAATAAACTAAAAATAATAAACTAAACTAAAAAAATAAAATAAAATAAATAAAATAAAAAAACCTAAAAAACCTAAACTAAAAAAAATAAATAAACCTAAACCTAAACCTATAAATAAAAAAATAACCTAAACCAAAAAAATAAAATAAAATAAAATTAATCCTAAAAAAAATAAACCTAAACCTAAACCTAAAAATAAACTAAAAAATAAAACCTAAACTAAAATAAATAACTAAATAAATAAACTAAACTAAATAAAAAAAATAAATAAATAAAAATAAAAATAAATTAAATTTAAAAAAATAAACAAAATAAATTAATAAACTAAACCTACCTAAAACTAACTCTAAACTAACCCTAAACCCTAAACCCTAAACTCTAAACCTAAACATTAAGCCCTAAACCTAAAACCCTAAACCTAATGCTAAACACTAAACACTAAACTAAACCCTAAACCCTACCTAAACCAAACCTAAAACCCTAAAACCTAAAACCCTAAACCTAAACCCTAAACCCTAAACCCTAAACCCTAAAACCTAAAAAAACCTAACCTAAACTAAACCTAAATAAAATAATAAATAAAAAACTAAATCAAAATAAAATAAAATAAAAAATAAATAAATAAAACCTAAACTAAACTTAAACTAACCTAAAAAATAAAATAAAAAATAAAAAATTAAAATAAACTAAAATAAATAAATAAAAACCTAAACTAAACTAAAAAATAAAATTAACCAAAGAATAAAACCAAAAAATAAATAAAACTAAACAAAATAAAAAAATAAACCTAAAATAAATTAAAATAAAAAACTAAATAAAACCTAAACCCTAAAATAAACCTAAATAAATAAAAAATAAAACCTAAACACTAAACTAAAAAAACCTAAACCTAAAATAAAAAATAAAATAAAATAAATCTAAACCTAAACTAAAATAAATAAACTAAAATAAATAAAACCTAAACTAAACCTAAAATAAACTAAACCTAAACCTAAACCCTGAACAAATAAAACAAAATAAACTAAAATAAACCTAAACCTAAACTAAAAAAAAAATAAACCTAAAATAAAACCCAAAAAAACTGACTAAAAAAATTAAATAAAAAACCTAAAACCTAAAAAAAAAAAAATAAACCTAAAAAAAAAAAAAAAATAAAACTCAACTAAAAATAAACCTAAACTAAAAAAATAAACTAATAAAAAAAAAACCTAAATTAAATAAAAAATAAAATAAATAAACTAAACTAAATAAAAAATAAAAATTAAACATAAATAAAATAAAAAAATAAAATAAACTCAAACATAAAAAACTAAATAAACTAAATAAATAAAACAATTTAATTTTAATAAACCCTAAACCCTAAAACTAATCCTAAACCCTAAACCCTAAAATAAAACTAAACTAAACCCTAAACTAAAACCTAACCCTAAACCCTAAACCTAAACCCTAAACTAACCCTAAACCTAAACTAAAACCTAAACAATAACCTAAACCCTAAACCTAAAAACCCTAAACTAACCACAAACCCTAACCTAATCCTAAACCTAAACCCTAAACCTAAAAAACCTAAATTAAACCTAAAACAAATAACTAAACCCCAAAACCCTAAACCTAAACCTAAACCTAAACTAACCTAAACCCTAAGAATGAAATAGGAACATCATTGTCAACCAGGCTCAATCTAGATCTAAGGAGGTGAAAGGTACATTGTAGTGGTGGTTGGGGATCTGATGTTGGTGGATATGGAGGTTGTGGTCAAGATGTGGTGGTTGTGGTGGAGGAGCAATGAGGTTATACCATGGAAAGGAGAGAGATAAAATGATGGTGATACTACTAGAGAGGGGGTGGTTCTGATTGAGGGAGAAATTGAAGAAACCAATCGATCCCGCTTAACTTTACATTAGAGATGGTTCTACTTATCTAGGGTTTTAATTTGATGGGTGCTCATTTTTACTATGTTGTTGCTTAGAAAACTTGGGTGCTACTTGGATGAAATCAAAAGTAAATGTTGAATCTAAAATTATTCTCTATTTAAAAAAACCTTAAACACTAAACCCAAAACCCTAAACTAAAACTTAAACTTTAAACCTAAAACCACAACCCTAAACCCTAAACCTCAAACCCTAAAAACCCTAAACCCTAAACCCTAAACCCTAAACCTTAAACCCTAAACCTTAAACCCTAAAATAATAAACCCTAAACCCTAAAACCTACAACCATAAACCCTTAACCCTAAACCCTAAACCATAAACCCTAAAGTAACCCTAAACCCTAAACCCTAAACTAACTCTAAACCCTAAACCCTAAACAAACCTTAAACCCTAACCATAAACCCTAAACATTGAGTAAAAATGTCATTAAGAGTAGATCTAATGAATGACCTAATCCTAACATAGTTTTGGTAGCTAAATAAAATGTCTTCAAGAGACTTTCCTTGACTATTAAGATTTGAATACCTAAACCTTAACTAAAATCATATTATAATACCATATATTATAGTATAATGTAGCATCATATATTTGAGCATGTAATGATGTGTTTTGGATGTTAAGATATTTTGAAATGTTTTAGTATATTTTGGTATTGTGCCCTATAGTCTATATTAATATAAATCATAAAAAGAATGATTTAATAAACCAGATGATGAAATTTGTTAAATTTGAAGTGGTAAATAGGTTGTAGTACCAAAGATGTGCTACTCCACTTGTAGTCTAAAAGGTAAAATTTTTTGTTCAAAATAAATATTATATGTTGTAGCATAGTATAACATCATATATCATAATATAGTGTTCTATACATTTTAAATTTTTTTAGCATTTTACAATCATGTAGTCGCCTACACTAAATTATTATAAAAAATTTTGATTTAGACTTTAAAATGGTGGAATTTGGCCAAATTCATAATAAAGAGCATGGCATCATAATATATTATTTGAATTTAAAATATGTAAGTGATATGACTAAAATATAAAGTTTTTTGTTTAGACTAATTTTATGATTTTTTTATCTTAAGAATCTGTGATGTGATATAATATAATATAATATGTTATAATGTATTATAATATAGATGCCATAACATAGTGTAATCATGCATTATAGTATACTATTGTGTATGTACTACTTGTTGTTTAGCATATTTTAGTTTGTTATAGTATGATGTAGTAGAGTTTGTACTAGTATATTTCATAAAAATACTAATTTATAGGTCGAGATGATGGATTTGGCCAAATTTAAGGCAAGCTTTAGGGAACATCATTGGGGGTGCTATGGTGTCATTTAATCAAAAGAATGGAATTTTGCATCCAAAATAAATGTTCATTTTTCAACCAAATTTTATAAATTTTTTGCTTAAAGTGATTCATTTTAAGGTGTAATGTAAGATAATACATTATATGAAAGCATATTAAAATATAATGTACATAACAATATAACTTCACATATATATGAATGTGGTGGTGTGTTACTAAATGTTTTGTACATTTTGTATGTTTTACTTTTGTTATAATACATTGGGTCAAAACTCACAAAAAATGTTAATTTGAAGGTTGAGATGGAAGAATTTTGCCAAATTCATGACACACACCTTGAAGCAACACCAAAATTATGCTATTTTATACCAGTTCTAATAGAAAAATAACAATTTTACATCCAAAATGAACATTATTCATATTTTGAGAAAATTTTGTTATTTGTTCTTTCTAAGTTATTCTAATGAGGTGTAATGTTAAACAATATATTATATTATAGCAAATTATAAAATAACATAATATATTATAATATAATATAGTGAGTTAATTGGCATTATAATATGTTTAGCATGATATTATATTGTTAGTTTGAGCTTGCACCATCACAAATCATAAAATGTTGATTACAATGTTAAGATGATGTTATTTGAACAAATATAATATTAGGCTTTTAGTTGAAGTATTAAAGGTGTGCATAAGAGAATAAATAATATTTGATGACAATTCCATATCAAGGACATGGAGGGAGATCCGCTAGGGGATCAAACATACATTGGACATGAGATGTGAGAGTCTATGTCGAGGGCATAGAAGAAGAAAATATACTAGGGATAAGGTTTGAATTTGATTTGATTATATGATTTATGGAAAAAAGATCTGCTGGGGATAAGAATCTATAATCCATCGAGGATTAGGATCAAATTGACTTTAGTTTGTTTTTTTTAATTCATGTGGAGGCATATCTACTAAAGATATGGGCTCAAGTTTGCTGGGGATTGAGATTTGAGTTAGATTTCATTGATTTGTTTAGGGATGTATCTATGGGATAAAGTTTGGTAGATTTTTTTTGATTTAGACACCGGGGAGTTGGTTTAATTTGGCTTCATCGGGGAGATTAGTTTTAAATTTAATTTGGCACCACTAGCTAGGTTGGTTCGATGACCTACGATGACTACTGAGCGAATGCCACTGGGGACTTATGTCAACTCAGAAGTTATGAGGATTAATTTTATCTTAATTTCATGGGATTTGATATAGTTTGTTTTGTTTAGTTTGATTTTGAATTGAGGGCATATCTATTGGGGATGTGAGCTTGGTCAAATTTGATAGATTTAATTTATGGACCATGTCATTGTGCGATGGACCCACTGAGAAAGGGCTATATTGGTCTTGTTCTATTATAGATTTACAATTTCAAAGGGATAGTTTATTGGTTGTGGGGTAGAGCTAGCCAACCTAAGGGGTTTCCTTTCGATGTGCAATACTTAGAAGGTGTAGTACTTACATCTTCTAAAGCAGGGAACAACGATGGGGTGACCTATTGGTAGCACAACAAATCAAACGACTTAGGACTATTGAGTGAATGTCGGGTACTTATATCAACACAAGAGTAGTCGCATCCCTATAGGGAGTTTTGTTGACACTACCCTAAAGATAAGATACCTGCTTGGGAACTGGTACCACTAAGGGTGTCCTCCTAATCCACAAGTGAATATATTTTTTTGTTTATATGTTTTTGTGGACCCTATTGGTGTACGAGGGACCATAGAGAAGGGCTATGTCATGACCATCTCATTTATTGGACTAAGGGTGAATCTACATCCAAAGGATGGATTCTTCAAATAGGGGTGGTTAAGAAAGAACCCAATCTAATATTAGCGTGGTAGTGTCTAAATAGGGTACAAAGGATGTGATCCAAATATAGAGCCTAAGGAGGTGTTGCTAGGCATTCCTTTGCCCTTGAAAAGAAAGCCTATAGGTGTATGGTGGCCAACTCAAGGAGAAAGCTAAGACTTAAACTACCATGAGTGGTGTATCCTGAGAACCAACCAACCTAAGGTGTATCCATCGATGAGTGGTGTATCCAAGATGAGTGGTGTGTCCATTAGCATAGTGAGAACCAACCAACCTAAGGTGCTCTTGGTGCAATGATCAATTTGGAAAGAAAGCATGTAAGCTTTCAACTTTTCAAGCAAAATTGATCAACGAGATAGTCATCATGGTGGACAGATGCTATCTGACCTAGAGTAACTACTAAGCAAGGAGCCTCAAGGAAGGACTAGACCCAGACTTGAAGCAGTCAAGAGGGAAGGCGCTACTAGGGGAATTATCCTAAACCACAAATATACCCTGGCAGTGCATGAAGGCTAATCCAAGAAGTAAGTGTAGTATACTCACATCCTCTTAAATGAAGCCAACATGAGGTAGCTTACCGGCCACATAGTAAAGCCTACCAAACTAAAAAGGTTCTCATCGATGTGTAGTGGCAAAGTAAGGAAGGAAAGCACAATAGACTTACATCCTATAAAGCAAGAAGAACATCTGACACACTGGGTAGCACGTTAACCTAAAGCGATCGAGTGAGTGGCACTGGGGACATTATCTCAACTCAGAGTAGCCTGAGATAAAAGTTATGTGTTTATTTTATATGTTTGTGTTGTGACGATGAAGGATAGGATTCCACTTGGGTTCCTTACATCTACCCTAAACACATCATAATAGATTAAACAAGAATGCTTTCAAAATATAAAAGATTTTATTCAAAATATAATTTTCATTGATGATAATTATTTTCAAATATGATTCATAATATTACTTTAAGTACGGCCCATTGATTGGAAGCATTGGGTGCTCTCCCTTATGATTAATAAGCTGATAAGATCCTCTTGGTAGCCTTCTATGGAAAAGGTCCTTCCAAGTGGGTTCAAACTTGCCTCCCATCTTACGATGCAACAATCGCCTTTAGAACTAAAGTAAGCTCTCATACTTGAAAAGCTCTAGGATGGACCAACTTGTTGTGAGCTTGAATCATTTTAGCTTTGTACAACTCAAGGTTTTGGCATGCCCGCAGGCCTCTCTCCTCCAATCCTTCATGCTCTTCTAACCATAACTTGGCATTTTACTCTGTTGTGATCATGCTACCCACAACTATCTTTAGTGATGGGAGTTGGACTTTTAATGTTATAATGGCTTCAGACCCATACACTAATGAGAAAGGAGTAGATTAAGTTGGAGTTCTATATGTGATGCGTAGGCCCACAAGTCTTCAACTAACCGCTCATGCCACTATCGCCATTGTTGTGAGTATCTTCTTTAGCATTTGGATGAGTTTTGTTGAAGGCTTCGCTAAGCCATTTTCCCTCAAGTAGTTGATGGTAGAATATCTCAAATCTATGTTGAGTCTCTAGCAAAGTTGTTGATCTCGATGCTCTTGAATGCAATACCATTGTCAGATATAATTCATCAAGGCACTCCGAACCAATATATGATATGGTTCTTAAAAAATTGGACCACATACTGAGTTGTGACCTCTCTGAGCGAAATTTCCTTCACCCATTTGGAAATGTAGTCAAGAGTAGCTAAGATAAAATGATGACCCATAAAATAAGGAAGATCAATCGGACCCACCATGTTGATACCCCAACACTCAAAAGGCCATGAGACCAATGTAAGATGTAGAATGTTGAGTGGTTGGTGGACCCACCGTGTATTTGACATTGGTGGCATTGCCTACCTATCCATGCAATCTTTGATCATCATTGGCTAGTTGTATTTTAGTCTCTTGATCTTGGCTTTCATCTTCAAACTAGATTGGTTGGCTCCACATAATCTTGAGTGTACCTCGATTATGATCTTACGGGCTTCATGCTTGTCTAAACAACATAACCATATATGATCAAAAGACTACCGATACAAGACGCCATCCACAAGAGTGTAGGAAAGTGCTCTCTACTTCATTTAATGATATTAGGACTTCTCTTGAGGTAGTTTTCCTTTATTTAGGTAATCATGAATGGTTGCCTCCAATCTAACTTCTCGCTTTTCTTGGGAATGGCAACCTCCCTTCAAGAGAGTACTATTTGATGAGTTCAATATCAATAAGAGATAAGACTTGTCTATTTTGGACCTTTATTAATATGGACTCATCCTCCGGACATGCCATCTCCTTGGCAAGCTTAGCTAAAGCATATGCTATTCTCCTCGAGGAATCTAATAAATGGTAACCTCTATGATTTGGGCCAACAACTCATGGTGTACTTATGGTAGTGATGGAGCTTGCTATATAACCTTATAGGACCAAGATTTGGTTGATAACTAAGAATCCCCAAAGATATTGATGTTTTAGATGCTTAGAGTACTAACTCAGAGACAAATTAGAGCCTCATATTCAGCTTTATTTTTGGTGCAAATATTGGAGAGATGATATGAGAATCTCATCACATCACATAGAGAACTATTCCTACCCTTTCTTGAATAGTAGATTATGGTTCTCCTCCTCTTGAGAGGAAGCCGCACCATCAAAGTACATCTCCGAGTGAATGCTAGTATCCCTAAGTTCAAGATTTTTCATCAGGGAGATCATCACTAAGCGGAGAGTAAGTAGGAAGTGGGTGTGCTGCTAAGAAATTGCTAGTGCTTATCCTTTCACCGCACAAAGGGGTACAAAGGTAATGTCAAACTGAGATGGTCATGGACCAACATGCCAATCATCCAGATAGCTTCAGCTATGTCATGAGATACCGTGGTTGATTGATCCTAGAGATTAAGTCCACCTTATGAAGAAGCATGTAGTGGTGTAGCTTTTGGAATGCAAAGACAAAAAGCTACCTTTCAATGGGTGGATAATTAGCCGAGGGATTAGATGATGGCTAAGGTAGTAGAGTGTGTTTTCCTTCCCTTCCTCATTGGCTTGGGATAACAAAGCACTAAAGGAGTCATCTAACATAGTAGTGTAAAGTATGAGCAGCTTGCAGATAGATGCTAGAACCGGCTTCATCGTAATGCTTGATGTCTTGAGCATGCTCACACTTATCATCCCACTTGAACTTGGCATCCTTTTGACAAGTGCGAGAATTTGACATCTTCCCAATAGGTTGGATATAAAGCATCTTAGATATGCCAACCGCCTTGAATGATCTAAGTTGAGTTAAACTTTTGGGGTGGCATTTCTAATATCACCTTGATCTTCTTGATCGATTTTGATTCTATGTGACAACAAACCCAATGAATTTCCTTGAAGCTACTCAAATGTACACTGGGGTTCATTTGAGGTTAAATTATCTTAACTATTCAAAACTACTCTCAAGTCAAAGAGATGGTCTTCCTTTTCTACTTTTGACCAAGAGATCACATAGCACTCGACTTGATGATGAATGAGTTCATAAAAGATTTGAGTCATAGCTAGTTTGTAGCTCAATTTTTAAGGATGAAAGGCAAGACCTTATAGTAGAAGATTCTGACGGGTTCTAAAAGTAGTGTTTCTTTCATCTTTAGCGGCCATCTTTATTTGGTTATATCTAGATGAGTCATCCATGAAATAGAAGACTGCATGAAATGAGGCAATATCCACCATCAACTTTAGATAGTGGAAATTCATCTTTGGACATGCCTTATTTAAATCCCTAAAATTAATGATATGAATTTGGCAATTCTTTTTAACTGATGATTAGCTAACCGTGTAGGGTATTTTTCTTCTGAATGAAGCCGCATCAATTTCTTGACTTCATAAATGATCTATTTTATGTCTAATCATATGCATCTAGGAGCTTGCTTGATAGGGTTAGCGAGTTCTATAGCTAGTTTATGGAGCCGTGAGCCAATCCAAGCATCTCTTCATAACTCCATGCAAACCAGTCCTTAAACTCAGTTAATAGCCTAACTAAGTCATTGGTTTAAATTTCATTCAATAAAAGAATTGATGCTCCTAAGTTGATTTCCTTGAGCTCATCGAGTTGACTTGATCTCTTCTTGAACTCGTGGTGCATCTTTGACATCAAAATCATCTGGTTCATCTGATGTTTATAAGCGCAACTCCTCATATGAGTTAATGTGATTTGAAAAGAACTTATCAGATTCTAAATAATTGGAGATAACTAAGCCAGTAATCGTCATCATCGATTGGACCCAATGTATCAAATCCTAGTCCCGGGTCTTGATTGAGAGCTTTTGCATTTGTTCTTCCATATTCTTTCAAGTAGTTTGACTGCTTTGACCAAGTATGTGATTAACCCTTTCATTGCTAAGTTATAAATACAATGCAAGTACCAATTAAAAGGTAATTCTATTAAATCTTTATATAAATCATCCTCAAGTTCTACATCAACTGTTTGACTTAGAGATGATGCTCCCAAAAAGAACCTCTGAGTCTTCACACTTGTGGATGACTTAGGGGCTTCCTTAACTACCAAACCCTGCTTTTTGAGAGGAAAGTGGGGTTATAGCTAATGTTCCCAACTGATGCCTAACTATTTCACATATAGACTTGGATACACTTATGCTTTGCTTTGGTGCCCGATCTTCATCGCTATCTAGCTCAAGTGTCACCTCCAAGGGAATCTACTATTGAGAAGAGCTGGTTGGTGTGCTAACCATATAAGACTCATCCTATGAACTAGATTCTAAGTCTATATGGATAGTGTGTACTCGTATGGGACATATCTTCTATTGGCCAATAAGGAGGTTTTCCACCCTGGGATTCCTAAATTGGCCTCTTCCTCTAGTGGAGGTCAGTGTCATACCCATATGTTCAAATGGAGTAACAAACTATGGAATGTTAGGCTCCACTTCCTCCTCCAAGTCTATTTCGCCCCTTTTATTTTCTTTTTTTTCATTTTCTTTCTTTTCTTTCTTTTTTTCTTTCTTTTCTTTTTTTTATTTTTTAAACTTTGGCTAAGTTTGAGAATGGACTTGTTGATTTTGAGAGGTACTAAGCCACATCCTCAAATATGCTGACCTCGTGAACTGTAAATGGTTGAAGATCTCCTTTGATAAAATAGATGATCCCACCTCTCACAAACTTCATACACTGATATAGAGAGGATAGAACTATGTTGTTCTCATGTATCCATGGTCTCCCAAACAAAGCATTGAAAGATGTATCCAAGTCTATAATGTGAAACATGGTTTTGGTCTTCCAATCATCTATCTCCAAGGGCAACACTATGGAGCCTAAGGAAGGACCTCTTTTTGAGTGTGAATTCAATCTTCCCATCTTAGACTTAGGAGTCTTCTAGACACTAAGACTTCCTAGTCATAAGACACTTCTAACAATTAGGTAAACACTTAACCTAAGCCTAAAGACTTAGAAGGGTTAACCATAGATTAAGTTATGCCCAAGGATTGGGATAATCCACCTACCCTACAACCCAAATCCAATCCATGTTCACCTTCTCAAACCAAACCTCAAGTTCAATTCAAACATCAAATTCAAATCCAAATCCAAACCCAAATTTCAAAACCAAATGATTGAATCCCATGATCAAATCCAAACTTGAAACCCTTCATAAGCCATATGACTATCCCATGGACTTAGCCAAATCTTAATCTAAATCAATCCAAAATCAATTGATTTCATAATAAATTTATATCTTCAATCATCTTCCTAAATATAAATCAAATCTACATTCAAATGATCAAAACTAAATCAAACTAAATAAAATTAAATCAAAATCCTTCCTAAGCCATATGACCTATCCCATGGACTTAGCCAAATCTTAATCCAAATAAAGTCAAACCAAATTGATTTTCTCTCAAATCAACCATATTTTCAATCATCTTCACAAAAATTTAAATGAAATATACATTTAAATCATCAAAACTAAATCAAACCAAATCTAAATCCAAAACTAAGCCACATGACCCAACTCCATGGACTTAGCCAATTTCCTTCATTCCAAAACACAAATTCTATTGATTTTCTCATGAATCAATCATACCTTCAATCATATTCACAAATATAAATGGAATTTACAATCATCAAGCCAAACCAAAATCAACAAGTCAAACCAACAATTTGACTTGAAATGTTCAAATGAACTAAAACCATTTAACTAACCCAATTTGACAAATATTCAATTTATTTGAGCCAAGTTCTAATTTTACCCAAATTAGTTGAACCAAGATCAAAACATCTATCATGATTTGATCACCTTAGTTGATCAATTATCAAATTGTCAAACCAAGTCAACTTGGTCATTTGACCATCAACCCTTAACCCAAATGAACCCAAACTAGCCAAATTGTAAACATAAGCCAAATCCTTGAAACCAATGATTCATACCAAATCAAAATCAATATTTGAATATGACTTGACATTCAATTGACTAAAACCAAACCCAATTGGCCTCTTGACCAAGTTGACCCAAATTGACCTAAAAGACCAAATTGTCAAATCAAAAATATAAATCAAATTGATTGCAACCAATGGCAAGTTCATTCCAAATTGATTGTTGAACTTGACCAAAGCCATGATTGGACCCAATTGAACCCAATTTACCTACTTAGCCCAAATTGACCTAAAGGTTCAAGTTGGCCTAAATCAAAACCAAATCCAAATTAATTGAAACCAAAGCCTACAATCATCTTCAATTGGTCAACTAAACCCAAACCAACACCCAACCCTTAATTTGGCAATTTGATCAAATTATCAACTTAACCCATTTGACCCAAATGAATTCAAATGAGCCAAAATCAAATCTAAGCCAAACTAAACCAAACCAATTGAACCAAAACATCCCAAATGATCATATGAACTTGACCAACCCTTGGTTTGACCCAATTTGACCAATTTGGTCAACTTGACCAACCTAACCCAATTTGACCTAAATGAGTCAAATTGAGCCAAACCTAACCAAATCAACTCCAATTGACTTGAAATTTGGGCTAACCCACTTTTGGCTCATTTCAAATCTACCCAAATCAAATCCAATGCCAAATGATCATTCTACCCTTGGGTCAAGGGCATCACATGAGACAAATCATTCATGTAAGTGGTCATTTCCATTCCTTGCCACTTGGTACTCTCCCAATGGTCCACCTAGGCACCTAGGACACGCAACTGACCCAAGGGGTGGTTGGTCGCCATGACCCATGGGAGGTAAAATCACCTCACTCTCCCCATTGGAGCATTAGAAACTCATTGGACGCCCATGATTTCTCTTTGGCAGCCACCTCCACACCTTCAACCAACCAAGCCGAGCCAAGCCACCTCCTCCGTGCCACCCACGACTCCCTGAGATGGTCGAACGACCACTAGAAGCCAAACTGATCCCACCGATCAAGATGAAGGGGTATACACCCCTCATTTCCACTCAAACACAGAAAAATTATTTCTTAGAGCCCTAGCTACCCAAGATGAGCCACTAGAGCCATTTCCTAAGTTCCTAAGCTCATTCCTTGAGCATAAACTGTCATTCCAGTCCATCCCAAAATAGGACACTCCCATTTCCAGCCTAACTTCCCCATTTCTCCATCAAACTAAATTTAACTTTCCATGCACCTTCCTTAGGCCTTGTCGAACAAGAACATCATCTCCCAAGCTTCTAGCACCGAGGTGGACTTTGATCAAAGAGCTCCAAATCATCATTTCATAGCCTTCCAAGCAATGCATGAGTTGATCCAATTGCTCAACAGGTTTCATCTCCACTAGATGAAGCTTCAATCATTCGAGCTGGTCTTGAACTCGAGGTATGCTTCCAAACGATCCTTAGGCAAAATGGGTTGGAGCTTTTGAAGAAAACTTGCATCTCGTGATCTTGATGTTGGATCCCCTCGATCGATGTCTGAAGGTGTGGGATCCTTTTGAGTTGATCCAGCTCGTAAGCATCATCAATGGCAATGGACTCAATCTCTCTCACGCTGATGTTAGATCACGACCTCCATTCTATGTGATCAAAATAGATGGTCATGATTAGATCTAGATCGATCATTTCCTATTAATTATAGCCGCCGATCTTAGATCGGGTGATGAGAAAGCATGTCCGCCGCCACCACTTAGGCACTAAGTCGGGCATCTTTTAAGTAGCCAATCCCGCAATGCCATGTTGAAAGTGCCCCGCGTCACAGTGTGGCGCCACAGATTAGGCTTTGAATTA